>JAADWH010000293.1:0-28845 GCA_023335995.1 Globisporangium nagaii
ACACCATCTCGAGAGAGAACTATGCGCACACGTCGGGGGTCATCGTCAGTGGTCGCGAGGCTGCTGTCGCTGCGTCGCACGGCGCGCTGCTCGTCTGCTACTGGATGCTGAGCTTCACTCTCGTTCACATCACTCGGAAGAAGACGCAGGCTGGCGCGACAACTGTCCACGACTCGGCAGCGAACGCGCCGACGCATTACAACCCAACCCACGCCACGCAGGGCGTCAACATCACCCAGCTGCACTCGCACGGCAGCAAAGCACCAGACGAACACCTTGACAGCAAAGGAACGGACTTCCACCACCAGGCATCAGCCGGGAACGTCTTTCGGAAAGTCTACATCGCTCCAGACGACGAGTCCGATGTGTCACAATTTGACAAGACATAACATAAACTCACTGCCTCCCGTCCTCTTGCTCTCCGCTCGAGCATGCGTGGTCGCTCGCGCCATGTCGCCTGCGTGACACAGTCTTCCTTTTCGCGAGAGCGGATCAGCCAAACTCATCCCCACAGCGCTCACAAACGCTCAAACGAACCGACAAAACCAGCACACTCACATCAAAGCGCATTCACATTCCACTTCCTATCCGTCGTTTCAAGACTCCCAGATACTCCCTCGTCGCTTCGCCGTCGTTGTCATCGTCGTGGCTTAGTACTTGCGCACAGTGCCGATGGTGGCGCCGATGAACACACCGAGCGCCGCGATGACGGTGTAGAGAGCCAAGTGGTTGGCGCTCACGAACTTGTCGCCGATCTTGTGCGCAACCTTCGAGAGACCGTGCAGGTTGTTGTACGACTTGAGCAGCTGGTACGCGTAGTAGTGCGCGCCGCGCTCGCCCAAATCCTCCGTGAGCACCAAGTAGATCGGCACAGCCTGGATAGCAGGGCTCACGCGACCCTTGTCGAACGCGGCCTTGAGGAAAATGTCCTTCTTCGTGAAGTAGTCCAAGTTCTTCGGCGCGAGACCGCCCGTGATGTAGAAGCCGCCGCGCGGGAGGTACTTGAGCATGGCGTTGCCAGCTTCGCGACCATACGCACTGCAATCGTTGCAAAACAGACAAACAAGCGCACAGTGAGTCTTCGTGGCACCGCAATCCACACGAGGCGAATGACATCAAACGCAAACGACAACAGCAAACATACTCGACGAAGATCTCCATCGCTTGGTTGCACAGCTCGTCCGTCTTGGCGTGGTCACCGACCACCTTGCCTTGCAGCGACTTAGCAGCCAAGAACTCGTCGTGCACCTTCTTGTTGACCTTCTGCGGGAACTTCTTCGCGAGGAACTCATACACCGTGGCGAGACCTGGGCCGCTGATGATGCGTTCCACGGAGAAGCGCTTGCTGCAGCCGAGCTGTTGAAACACAAGTCAGCAAGTGCAAAGCAAGGAGCACGTCAGTCTCTCGAGCAGCACTCAATTGAGAAAGCAAGCAGCGACGACGCACCGTCTTCTTGAGGTCTTCGTAGATCTCAATCTCCAGCTTGTTCGCCGGGGCGAAGTCGGTGTGGCCACCTTCGCACGCGAAGCACGAGTACTGGCCGTCGTTGCCAGCGGTCAGGTAGCATTCACCGAGACCGGTGCCGGCGCCGATGGTGGCGATCGGCGCACCCTCCTCCTTCGGTGCGTCGTTGAGCACGATGTACTCGTGCGGCTTCAGGGTCAGGAGACCGTAGCCCATGGCGGCGAAGTCGTTGATGAGACGCACGGTCTTGATGCCGAGCTCGCGTTCGAGGCTAGGGCCGCTGATCTTCCAGCCAAACTTGACGTTGGTGAATCTGCAAGGGGACAAGCAAAGTAGCACACTGAGCTGTCAGGATACGCTTGTGTGGAGAGCAGGGCTGTCTGCGCCTGGCATAGCACCACAGCTGTGGATCAACAACAACAAGCAGGCAACGTACTCGACGGTGTTCTCCATGATCGGACCGGCGCACGCCAGCACGCAGGCAACTGGCACACGGCCGTTCAGGTTCGCCTCCTTCATGAACAGGTGGCACACTTCCGAGAAGCTCGAGTGGTTCTCGTTGTGGTACTTCTTCGCAAACGTGATCTCACCCGGAGCGACGTTGCCTGTCGCATACGCAAAAGATACCATTCCCGCTCGTTAGCAACCATCCGCGCTCGCGTCAAGGGAAACGGGAACGACGGCACCGCACTGCATCCAGCAGTCGCAGCCTCAGTGCTATTCGTGATGTCCACCCCCGCAAAACCACAAAGCACACGCAACGCACACGCAATCGTACCCTTGAACTCCTTGGATCCGTGCGGGATGAGCCACAGCGACAGACGCGTGTTGGTGCCGCCGCAGTCGCCCGAAATGATCAAATCGCCGCTGTGTCGGTCACACGGGACATCCCCACACTCTCGTCAGCCCCCTCACATACATGCACACAGCTAGCCACTACCACTGTGCGGCCGCAACGTACACAGTCATGGTGCTTCTCGTCCTCGTCCTCTTCTGGTGCTTGGTGTTGGCTGCAAATTCGCAAATGGGCAGCTCCAGAAAACGCTCGCAAAGTGAGGGGAAGAAATCAAGGGAGCAGGGTCAGCTGCTCGCTCGACCCCACGCTCGGTGGTCGCTCTCCCCCCTCCCACGCTCCTGGATTCCAAGCAGGGCAGCTTCAAGTGCCGGCAAGCATAGCGAAAGCAAGTGCAGAGTGCCGCGAGCTCGGAATAGTGGCCCCTGTGGGATGTTTGGTGTTGGAGACATCAGCGTGGTTTTTATGTGCGCGGACGGCGAGCATACAAACTGCGAGATAAACGAGCGAGCACAGAGACCCGTGCTTCAGGATCCATCATTGAAGTTTCGACAAAACTGGGGGGAGACACGCTTACTGGATTGATCGACGAGTGCCACGCCGCGCGCGCTCGACCTCGCGGCCTTCGCGGGACGACACCTGCACGGAAGCGCGGCTGCAACGAGCCCCGCCATCTGCAGTCTCCAGCGCCATGGCCGCGCGGCCAAGGACGAGGGATCGGCTGCGCTACAGCGAATATGATCGCGCCGACATCACTCGAGACAACGGATGGCTGGAGCGGCACGCGCATGGCTTTTTGGGGTGTAACTCTCGTGTCCTGTGCGCATTTACTTCCTCGAAGCATCTATGGCATGGTGATGCATGCTGATGCCAACTTTCATGATGATCCCAATGCGACTCACAAAAATAGCCCAGCACCGCCTCGAAATAGACCCCGCAGTGTCTATCGTCCACAGAAATCTCGTGTGCGTCCGCGTCATGCCAAGCGCCTCAGCTGCCAGGCCCACACGAGCTTCCGCACAGCCCCGAGACGACCGAGCCACGCCTGCGTCCGTCTGCAGGCGGCGAATGCACCGCCGATCGCCTCGTGGCCACAGTCCGACATCAGCGCGAGCATCAGCACGCGGCAGAGGCACCCCCGAGAGCAGACGCAACGGCGAGCAGCGTCCACGCGCACCAAGACGACTAACGACGGTCGCGTGACTGCATCGCGATCAAGAGCAGCGGATAAGCCGAGCGCATCATACTTGCAGCGCCATGCCCGCGATCGCAGACGTGTGCGCGAGGTGTCGGGAGTGCGCATCCGGATCCCGAGTGGACGCAGCGGCGGGCAGCAACGCGCGGCGGAAGCCGAAGCAGAGCAACAGCACCATGATCAAGGTCAAGCCCGTCGCGGTGCAGCCCGTCCGGTCGTGAGCGCACGCGGGGCGACGGCGGCAGGCGAGTGCGGTACGTGACCCGAGCGGCGTCAGCAGCGATGTTGAAGTGGGCGAGTGTGTCGCAATGTGACAGTCACACGCAGTTGACGCGCAGAGACTCACTGCGTGTCTTTGGCACGCGTGGACAACAAGCACATCGAGGCACAGCAAGGCGATTAAAGGCTACTATAGAGGCGAGCAGAGTAAATGAAGTCAGCGCGTGGCAAGAGAGACTGATCGAGCATGGCGCCTGGCGTCAACCTGAAGGGGACTTGGCAGATCGAGACGGTCAGGTTGTCGGGAATAAATTCGCTTTTCGATTGCGCATCCGCGCGCACTGGCTAAAGTTAATAGTGCGCATTTCCAATTGTGAGAGGAGCAGAGAGTCACTTTACCGGACGGCAAGTGTGCTCAAATCTGCCATCGCACTGGAATTTTTGATGCGGGATGAGCAACTTCGTGTTGACCACACAGCATACAAAATGTCATAAGAGGGTTATTCGTGACCCTCTTTGAGACGGTCATAACAGGGTCAAATAGTGACCGCTTTTGGCTGTTTTGTCGTTTCATGGGGTTTGTAGCTCGAACATTGAAGTCGAGCCAATCTGGAGTGCATCAGAAGGCCAACAAAGATGGACGCCTCAAGCAGTTGCTCTTCAGCACATTCGACGCCACTCGTCACACTTTGTGCACGCGCACTGTGCGTGCCGAGATCCGAGCCGGTCGAGCGTGAGCACTTTCTTCTCTTCGTCGCGAAGTGCCAGTGGTGCTGCGCCTTGAGCAGTGTGTGCAAAATAGTATGGACGATCTCGCCGCTCTTCCTTGTCTTGCGGCACCACGCACATAAGATGCTAACATGAAATGAACTGCTCATGCTGACCACCTCCGCTTCCATGCGCAAGAAGTCGCCGTTGGACACGGGCATCGCGAGATCTACGCGCTCGAACGAGATGGTCGCAATCGGTTCACCCCGCATCAAGAGCGATAGGTGTATTCGCTTTCACGGGGTTTGGTGGAAATGTAGCCATTATTGCCTGCGAAAAGTCGCGCAAGGGACGCTCATGAAAGTCGCACTTCGCAAAGATGTGGGAGCTCGCGACGCAGGACGCGTCGAAGCAGCGTCGCATCGAGCAGCTCGACGCGCAGCGCAGCCGACTGCGCTCGCTCATGGGCACGACCGTCGACCTGGCGGCGCAGGTGCGAGCTGTGATGTGTTTCTCTTTTATGAAGTCAGTGTGTGCTGATCATGACGAGGACGCTTGTGAGCAGATCAGAGCGGCGGCAGCTCACGTCTGCGTCGGGAATGACACGAAGCGCTTGAGCGCACCGCCACGAGACGTGTTCTGCAAGGTACTCTTCTGGCACTGCTCGCTATGTTGTTGGGAGTGCATGCGTGCCAATGATCACTCCGGCTCTCGCTCGATCCTGTGGATCATTCGCCGTAGGACGTCCGTGGGCTGGAGCTGCTGCAGGAGATCAATTTGGAAGACATGGCGGTCGTCACAAATGACTGGCTCGCTGTCATTGCCGCTCACGTCGCAGCGCTAGGTGCGGTGAGAGAATCTGATCGCATAGTATTTGGCTGCTCGACTAACAGACCGTGTGCGCTGTCCCACACAGGCGCAACCAGAGCTACTCAATGCAAAAGACTCGTGCTCGCTGGTACCAGCATCACAGACACGGGCGTAGCGCATCTGGTCAAACTCAAGAGCCTTGTCTTCCTCGACGTGTCCAGGTACCGCGCCGAGAGCCCGATGTTTTCGGTGGTTTCGATGGCTACACTCCGCTGACGCTTTTCTTCTGGCGCGCGTGTGTGTGAACCTAGGTGCTCCTCGCTGACGGACGAGAGCCTCACGACGATCCGCCGACAGCTCACGCTCGTGCAGGAGCTCCACATCAACGAGTGCAGGCACTTCACGACGGCCGTGCTGAGTCAGCTGTGGAAAGACTGCAAGCGTCTGCACTCGTTGTCAGCACGTGGGTGTCCAGCTGTCACGGACGCGTTCTTGCAATGCATCGCGACCACAAAGCGCGCGACGCCAGAGGTCACGCTGCGCAGTCTGGACATCCGCCACTGCAAGCACGTGACGTCGTCGGGCATCTCGTACCTAGCGACGTCGTCGATGAAGGAGCTCGCGGTTGTCTCGCTGAGCGTCGGCGACTGCCTGGAAGTGGACAACATGGCGTTCTTCGGCTTTGAGACGAGCGCCGGACTCCGGAACCTCAGAGCACTCAACCTGAGCGGACTCTCGATTGACGAGACGGCCGTGAGCTGGATCGTGAAAGGCTGCTGTGAGCTCGAGCGCCTCAACCTCGCGCGCTGCAAGACGCTCACGGACTTTGCGCTGCTGCTGCTAGCGCCGATGGTGCGACACGAGGGTACTCTGGTGTACCTGAACCTGAAAGAGTGTCCGCTACTCACAGACGCAGGCATCCGGAACGCGTTCAGCGTCGCTGAGGAAGAACGAGCCAAGTACGTCGGCATAGATAGCGAGGATGACGATGCGTATGGCTTGCCGCTTGAGACGCTCAGCCTGAAGAACTGTCCGCAGATCGGCGACGAGGCGATGCGGATCATAGGCAGACGGTGCCCGAAGCTCGCCAAACTCAACCTCAAAGGACTCCGCAAGCTCTCCGACGAAGGTGTGATGCACATCGGCAAAGGATGTCCGCTCATCGCCTCGCTGAAGCTGTCGGGACGACACATCTCGACACAATCGTTCCAGCTGCTGGGCAAGATCTTCCGCAGGCTCGAGGCGCTGGACGTCTCGGAGCGCATGGATCTGGAGACGCCGCTGTGCATCATGCACCTCACAGCCCGCAGCAGTGCGACGGAGCACCAGTCGCTCAAGCAGATCAACCTGAGTGCGACGAACGTCTGCGACGTCGGCGTGAGCATGATCGCCGTCAGCTGCCGTCAGCTGGAGTGGATCAACCTATCCAAGGTGCGTTGTGCTTGGATGAGTGCGTTTGAGCTCTACAGAAGCATGCCCGCATGCTAACATTGCTGCGACTTGATACTTCGAACAGTGCCTCAAGCTCACGGACATCGCGGTCGAAGCGCTCGCGGCGTGTTCGCTCCAACTCAAGGTGCTCTTGCTCGCGAACGCGCGAGGCATCACAGACAAGTCGCTGCTCGCGTGCGCAGCGACCCAATTACCACTGCGCACAGTCGACTTGAGCAGCAACACGAGCATCACGGACGCTGGGATCTTCGCCCTGTGCACTGCGTGTCAGATGATCCAGGAGCTCCGGCTGAAAGGCTGTGACCGCGTGTCCATCAAGACCGTCAAGCACTGCGGCGACACACTGCTGCCTTTCACAAAGTCGCTGGTGCCACCGACGCTGTCGCAGAAGATCGCGACTGGCGGCGCGAGCGCGACAGTGATGCTCGAGACCTTGCCGGCTCGACACGTTGAGCTGCTGAGATCCATGGCTCAGCACTACGCGAGCGCGCTGGTGCTGCAGTCCAAGTTCCGCCACTGGAAGCAGCGAGAAGCCTCGCTGCTGTTCCTCTCACGGCGCCGTCTGGTTCGCGAATCGCGCGCGGCAAAGAGAATCCAAGCCTGTGTTCGCAGATTCCTCTCATGGCGACGGTACTTGCACCTGCTGAGTCTCGAGAAGAACGTGGGCAAGATCGTCTCTGTCCAGGCTCACGCGAGAGGCAACGCGTGTCGCCGCCAGGTCGCAGTACTCAAGTTCGTTTTCAATCGATGCGCGCGAGTGATCCAACGCCACTGCCGTCCACGCATCCGAGTGCAGCTCTGTATCCGCAGTGCGAACGCTCTGACGATCCAGTGCGTCTTTCGAGGCTTCCTCGGTCGAGGATTCGCGAAGCGCGTGGCGTTCGAGAAGAAGCTGGTCGCCGGTGCGAGGTTGTGGCGCTGGTACCGCAGATGCAAGAACCAGCGCAACTTCCACAGGCGCTCGCTGTGGCTCGTGGCGAAGATCCGCAGCATCCAGGGCCAGTGGCGCAAGTACAGGCGCAGACGCGCGTTCACGAGCCACCTGGCGTACTACCGACAGCGCGCGACGCGCATTCAGAGTCTGTGGCGGCGAGCAATTGCAAGAGAGTTCGTCCGCAAGAAGCGCATCGCGATGCACGCAGCAGCGCTTGCCATCCAGAGAATGTATCAGGGCTTCCGCGCGAGAGTCCGCGTGAAACGCTACCGTGAGCTAGCGAACCGACAAGCGACGCGGATCCAAAGTCGCTGGCGCGGATCCCAGCGAGCGAAGTGGTACCGCCACTACCGCAAGTGTCTCGTCAAGATGCAGCAAATGGCGCGGTACGCTCACCAAGTGAGGCTGCTGCGGCAGATCGCCAAGCGAGCGCTAGCCAAGCACCACAACGAAGCTGCGCTTCTAATCCAGAGACACGTCCGTGGCTGGCGAGGTCGTAAGCAAGCGCTGCTCTATCGCAAGATCCGCAACGCCAAGTACGCGCGCAGAGGACAGAACGCGAGACACGCGATGATCCGGCGCGCTCTGATCCAGCGAGGCGCAGCGATCCTGATCCAGACGTGGATCCGCAGAGTTCAAGCGAGACGCAGGATGCTCAGGATCCGCAAATGGAGGGGCTTCGTCGCCGCGCAGTGCATCCAGCGGTACATCAGAGAGTGGATCCGCGTGCTCCGCTTGCGCCAGAAGCGCGAGGCGAAGACCCACGCAGCTGTGAACATCCAGCGCGCGTTCCGAGGATACCGCGGCCGCTCGTACTTCAGCGCCGAGCGGCACAGACAGCGATGTCTGAAGAGCGCGAGGCTGATCCAGCGCGTCTACCGAGGGTATCGCGGTCGCTGCGCTTTCAGGCAGGTTCGCAGAGAGAAAGTGGGTGCAGCGCTGCTGCTTCAGCGCGCGTACAGAAGCCGCCATGCGCGCAAGATCTACGAGATCAGCCAGGCGATGGCTGCGCTCAAGGTGAAGGACAAGTACGAGCACTCGATCCGCGGCTGGCTCGACGCGAAGCGCAACCCGATGGACGAGCTCTACCGGCGCGCCAAGCTGCCGCGCGAGAAGGCTGTGCTCGTGGCGTTGAAGGACAAGTGGGAGGCGAACCGAGTCGCCGAAGAGCGTGCGGTGCGCAAGTTCAAGCGCGAGTACAGCGCGGTCTGGGAGAGCTCGAACGAGACGATCGGCAACTATTTTGCAGTGAGGAGGAAGCTCTACGGCGTGACTGAGAACGTCTACGCGTCGAACCGCGAGTACCAGGAGCGTCAGGAGCGCCAGAAGAAGCTTCGGAGCGAGCTCGTAGACCTCCACACGCGGGTCGAGCAGTTCAAAGCAGCGATCCAAGACGCCTCGGCGACTCGGAGAATGCTCGACGGCAGTGAGGTGTTTGAGATCCTGAAAGCGCACAGGTTGCAGTTGGAGAGCGTGCCTCCCAACAACCAGGACGACACGGACTAGAGAGCTGTTGAGCCCTTTAGTGCTTGTGGACGCGACGGGGTGCAGAAGAACAAATCAGAGAAGTATATGTGATGACCGAAGTGGGACTTCGGAAGTTCATGTCAACCTCAAACGGCTCTCGCCACGCGCATGCCACTCAAAATTTTCTCCTGATCTCTCGGACATAGTCAGGGAAGCAGCTGGTATTTGCCATCCGATGCCACGAGCTCTGTCCACACTGTCTTGGCTGTCTTGAGTGCGTGGAAGAACCAGATGGGAGCGGTGCCTCTCGGGCTCTTTTGGAAGCCTGCGATAGAGGGGGCGAGTTCCCTTGGCGGACTGACTGTCGCTGGGATGTCTCACTCAGGCTTTTGCCATTCTCCCTCTCTCCACGCAGCAGCGAGAGCCCTTTGACTAATCCCCAGTCAGTCCCGCCACGAGAGCCACTTCGGCTCTTCCACAGCAGTCGACGGATCAGCCTCCACCACATCGATCAGTAGCTCGAGCACCATGCCGTACGAGAGCTTCAAGTGCGCGCACCACGTGTCCATCCGCGGCCTCGTGCAGGATCGGCAGACGGGCTCCTGGCGCTACCTCATCCAGGTCAAGCGCGTCATGCAGGACGAGACGACAGCAGCAGCAGCGGCGGCCGCCGAGTGCGATGATGGCCACCAGGCACCGCCGCCATCCTCGTCCGCATCCTCTTCCTCCTCACGAGCGCACTGGCAGCGGCGTCCCAGCTCGTCCTCGTTTGCGGCCACGAGTCCGGCCAGCAGCAGCGTCAGCATGTCCATGGGTTCCGGCCACGTCTACAGCATCCGCCGCAGCTTTGCCGAGTTCAAGCTGCTCCACGCGGCCATGAAGTCGCTCATGAGGAACTCTCGGCAGTCCGCGAAGAGCTCCAGCGCGCTGCCGAGCCTGCCAGTGGATAGCATCTTCGCGTTCTTCGTGGGCGAGACGCAGACGATGCTGCAGAAGAAGCGCCTGGCGCTCGAGAACATCCTGATCGCGATCGAGAACCACAGCGCCGCGTCCGACTCGTCCGAGTACCTCGAGTTCCTCGCCAAGACGGACACGTACGAGCAGGTTTCCAAGGCGCCGCTGTCGCCTCCACCGCTGTCGTTGTCGGCGTCGGAGTCAACGTGGACCCACTCGCTCGCGTCGACTGCTTCGACCGCGTCGTCCATTACGAGCGACCCGAGTGCCAGCAGCGGCGACGATGATGACTCCCGTGATCTGAGCGCCAGCAGCATCGGGCATTCGAGGCTGATGAGAGCAGCGACAGTGGATGAAGACGAGAAGCAGAGCATCCCAGAGCGCTATCGCTCCGAGCAGCGACGGCGCAAGTCGACGGAGGCGAACGCAGTGGCAGATACGATGCCGGCGCGCGAGAACCGCGTAGACTTTCACCGCTACAGCCTCGTGTAGCAAGCAATTCACAGCGAGATCAACCAATAGAAACGAATAGCAATCATTCTCAACTCTGTCGACTGTCCCCAAAGCGCTCGGTTCGCCCTTTGTCTTTCTCGTGGCTCCGAGTCGCATTCACTCACGCGAGCGCTCCTGCTCGACGAGACGCAACCCTTGATCCAACTTCTTGATCATGCGCAGCACATGCGGCACGGAGCGATACCCGAGTCCGCAGTTCGTATTCCCAAACTTCGCAGCGCAGCTCTCGGGCGTCATGCTCTTCCAGAAGTTGGACACCAGCACGCGCGCGTACTCGAGCGTCGCGAACGTGTAGTGGCGCTCGAACGCCTCGAACGGGTACTCGTTAGTCGCTCGGCGCTGGTAGCTGAACCACTTGGCAGCAAACTGGTCGTAGTACCAGCGCAGTAGCTCGCTCTCCTTACCTCCAGCCAGCGCGTCGATTGACACCGACGTGTTGAGCAAGTACGCGACGTCGAGCACGCCGAGTCCCACGCCGCACCACTGCCAGTCAAAAGCCACGACCTCGCGGCTCTGCGCCTGGAAGAACAGGTTTGCGCTCTTGAAATCGCCGTGGATGAGCGTGCGGAGCTGCTCGGGACTGCTCTCAAAGAGCTCGGCGCTGATGTACGCGGCATTCCGCACCATCCGCTCGGCGATGGACTCGAGAGCCCGGATCGAGAGCCCTGCGCTCGCCATCTCGCTTGCGAAGCTGCTGAGCACGGATGCCCAAATCGCTGGTGCATGCTGGAGCCCCGCCATGCCGTCGCGCTTGGCGTAGGACCACCAGCCGCCGCTGGACCACAGATCCTCGGCTGCCTGGCTCACGAACTCTGGGCTCGCTTGCAGCGGGGCCGAGTGCAGCGACGCGAGGTACGTCAGCGCCTGTTTCGTGTCCTCAAGACCGAGGCAGTCTGCGTGGACGTACGCCTGACTGCTTCCGATGTCGCCATCAGTGACGCTCTCGAGGATTAGCATGAACCTGTCGGCGGCTTCGTTCCCCTGAGCGTCGTGTCCGTAGAGCACAGCGAGGGGCTTGATGAGATCCACGTGAGCGTACAGCTGGTCGTAGTAGCGCGAGTAGAAGCGGCTCTCGGCGCGGTACGAGTGCAGATCGCGCGTCCAGTGGGCTTCCGACCGCGCAGGCAGCTCGCTCTTCACGTAGCGCTTGACAAACAGCGTCTTCTTCGAAATGGTTGCCTCAGAGCGACTCCGGAGCTCCACCCGGAGCTTCAGCGCGCTCGACTGCTTGCCGCGATGCACGGATCCTGGGACGACGCGTGCTGACAGCACCTCGACGCCGTGGAAGGCGTGCTGGGTGAGCCACAATGGCGTTATGGCTTCGCCATCGTCCAGCGTCCTGCAGACACACATGATGAGCGCGACACAACGAGGGAACGTCTATGAGGAGGGGGCTGATATTTTCACATTAGGCAGAAGCAGAGCATCAATCGGACGACGCGGACCTTAACATCTCGATCGCAGCCATGGTGTCGAGCACGGCTTTGGTCGTCGCGGACTCGAGGCTCACGATGAGTCCGTCACCGTTGTCGAACTCCGGGTCGCCCTGCGGGTCGTACTCGTACACGCGACCGCGCTTGTCCACGAGCGTGCCGCCGATCGCTTCGAGCAGCGGCTCGACGGCGCAGATGTCCCAGCGCTTGGTCGCGTTGCGGAAGCGGAAGAACAGGTCGCTCGCGCCGGTGATGACCGTGAGCACCATCGTGCCCGTGGCGCCGCCGAGCTGCACGCTCGCGGGCTTGAGCTCGCTGAGCGCCTGATCCACGAGCTCGCACTTCGTACCCGACGTTGTGATGATCAGCGAGCGCGACGGATAGCGCAGCTCGGGCTTGGCTTGGCGCTCGTGCGTGGTCTGCGCGGCGCTAGCTTCGTGCTTGCTGGCGAAGAGACCGATGCCGCGACCGCCCCAGTACGTCGTGCCGCTCGTGCCCCAGAACGGCAGGTGCATGACGCCGGCGATCGGTCGCTTCTTGTACGCGATGCCGATGAGCACCGACACTTCATCGTACTTCTTCTCGGCAAACTTCTTCGTGCCGTCCAGCGGGTCGATCCAGAGCACGACGTCCTCGGCGCTCAGCTCGCTGTCGAGCTCCTGCGGGATCGCAAAATCCACGTTGCTCAGCGCGTCCACGTCCGCGACGACGATGTCTTCGGGCTCAGGCTGCTCCAACTCGCCCTCTTCGCCGACGATCTGCACTTGCGGCCACACCTGGCGCAGCGCGTACACGATCCGCTGCTGCGAGCGACGGTCAGCCACCTACACACACATGTACACAACGCGTCAGCAGTAGCCCACATGCACACACAGCAGCTAGGGACAGAGAGAGAGAGAGAGAGAAGCAGCAGCAGTGCAGGGGGGAAGGAGGGAGAGACTCACCGTCTGCGGGTCGTACTTGTCGTCCGCCTTGTTGACGACGTCGAGGTCCACGCCCTGGCTCACCACGTCGCGGATGACCTGCCCGGCGAGGCTGCCGACGGCGAAGCTCGCGGCCAGCAGCTCGCGCAGGCGCAGTGGGCGGTGCAGCGCGTCTCCGTTCGCACCGGCGGCGGTGGCGATGGCGCTCATGTCGTGCGGGGGAGGGAGGTGTGGGGGAAATGGCCAGCGAGGTCCTGAGCTCTTCGTCCGCAGCAGAAGTCGAAGTGATGGTCGCGAAGGCGTCGACACATGGCGGGTCATCGCGGAGCCGTTTTCGAGGAAGAGGGAGCGATGCGATTCGCTGAAAAGGCGTTTGAAGCAGGCTGCGGTTGGCTGGAAAGGGCAATTACTGGGACAATCACTCCCCCTCATTTTCTTCAGAATTAGCTAATCTCCCGGAAGAGTGACCAGAGACTCGCTGCATCTTAGTGACATCGTCGTCCGTTCGCAGAATCGAGTGCTTGAAGTTGCGATGTTAGCAACTCTCGTGCTGCTTGGAAGCCTTCGCAGCGAGAAGCTCTGACTCACTCGCGTCGCGTTCTCTCTCTTTCTCTCGCAACATGTCGAGCGCGGAGCGGAGTGCTGTCGTCAGTCCGCCCGATGTCGATGGAAAGTTCCTCGCTTGTCGTCGAATGTCCTTCGTTCGCTCGCTCGCTCGGATGGATGGATGGATGGATGTGTCAGCAAATCAAGAAATGCTGCCGGATCAGCGCATGAACGCGCGCATCATCTTGGGTCGCATCCAGGTTGCTAAAGCATCCATCACCTCCAAACACACACACACACACACACACACACAAGTACTTGCTTGTCATCTTGCTGGCGAATTCCTGTGCGCGTGCCTTACTTGTTTTGGCGTGCGCAGAAGGGTGCTGCAAATCAAACCACTGACGAACTCAGCACGCGAGTGATTGGGAAAAATACAAGTGCTTTGGATATATTGTGGCTATGTGTGTGTGTGTGTCCTACTGGCTTGCTTACTTCTACATCGGGTTAAATAAGTATGGGGGAGTGAGGGTATGCGCTCGTTCTCGCGCATGAGCATGGTGGTTCTTCGTCGTCCGCTCAGGACGAGACGACGGCCGGGCCGCGCGTGGGGCTGCCCAGCGCCGTCCACGACATGCTGCTCGTCTTGCGGATCGAGCCCGTGCACTGGCCCGAGCTCGTGTGCAGCGGCGCCAGCACCTTGGCTTCGAGCGACTCGTGACCGAGGAACGCGAGCACCTCCGGCAAGTCCTTCGCCACAGGGTGGTTCAGCACGTCCAGCAGGATCTGCTCAAGCACCTGCTTGCGCTTGAGCAGCAGCTCCTCGCTGTCCGCAAGCAGGATCGTCATGAGCCCGTCCGCCGGCAGCGCCGTGAGCGCGTCGCCCATGAGCGGCGCCAGCGCGGCGTGCAGTTGCTTGAACTCACTGAAGCGCCGGCTGATCGCGTACTCGTGCGAAAAGCCACCGTCGGCCTCCACGGGGCTCGCGTCGCTGCTGCCGCGCTGCACGTGCACGAGGTACATCCACGCGTTCGTCGCCGTGTCCTGCACCACCTCGGTGATCTTCACTTGCTGTTCCGTGGCGAAGCTTTCGTACGGCATCTTGAGTTGCGTGTGGGGTTTGTGGTGCGACTTTCTTGTTGTTGTTGCTGCGCTTGCGTTGGCGAGGGCAGGTTACGAAATGAGCCGACCGGAAGACGGGGCTGCTGCTGCTGCTGCTGGGGGTCTGTTGACAGGCGAGGTTGCGTGGACTGGTTGGGTTCGAAAGGAGTGCGCCGGTCGATCGATCGCTTCGATTTCTGCGCTTCTTTCCTTCTTTTTTCCGATTGCTGGTGTTGCTTGCTTGCTTGCTCGCTTGCGATGGAAGTGAACTGCTTGTTGTTGTTGTCGTGCGCACAAGAGCTCAAATGTGAGAATGAGCAGTGGCGTCAGCCAGATGGGCCAGTCGCTCGCTCGCTTGCCGACATCGCCATCTCTCTCGTGGAAATGTGGGTCTACCTATTTATGTCGGCAGACGACGTCAGCAGCTGTCGTCGCGTCGAAAAGCGCAAGCGAGCAAGAGGGCGAGCAGGTCTCCTCGTGCGCTTGTGCGCTCGTCCATGAGCGAGCCGCGCCGCTCGCACAAGCACTCGCACAAAACAACCGCAACGGCAACCCGACTTGCGTGCCGCGAGCTCCGACTCTGCACGCAACGCTTGCGTATTTCGCGCGCGCGCGAGAGAGAGAGAGAGAGAGTCGGGTTTTGGCTTTTTGGCTTTTTGGCTTTTTGACCCAAAATTGTGGCGCGCTGGTTTTGCAAGTTATGGTGTGGTTGGTTTTCTTTCCACAGAAACCACGCTGGTCTGCGATTTGCTGCGCGAGGGTTGGGTGCTGGCGACAGCGTTCGCTCCCGAAATAGAGAGCCGCCACAGAAAAGCGGAAGCAAACCACCACTTTTGTTGCTGAAAGGAAAACGCGAAATAGAGTCAGAAAAAAGATGACCAGACATCCCACATTCGGAAAAGAATATCCACTTTTCAGCAGCCAAACATTTTTTGGACAGGATATTAGCCATTTTGATGCACTTGGAAAAACGCAGCGAGAGCTTTTCAAGCGCGGAATGCCACCAGTCGCTGCGTCCTCGTTTGAGCTTTCTGATGGCATCGGGCTGCGAGCAAGCCTGCGCCTTAGAAGGGCGGACTGCGGCGAGGCGGAATCGTCAATGCAGACGGCTCCTTGCAAAGAGATGCTCGCGCAGTTCTCGAAAGGCATGTGCGTCGCACAAGTGCAACTCCACCGCGGCGCATGTCCTCGCAGAAAATGGTCAGACACGCTCTCGATGCTGCCGCGAGAAAACTACACATTGTCGTCGACTGCTGCTGCTGTGGTGTCGTTGTTGATGGCCTCGTTCGGCAGCAGCTTTGAGCAAATCTCGCTCTTCTATTGACACCTGCTCTGCTCGCCAGCAAAGCACACACACCGGTCTCCATGACTCTCGTTCTCTCGCTCGGTTGCCCCAAACTTCAATAAAACGTCGTGCTGTTGTGATAGTCGGACCAAAACCGGTCAGCGCTTGCAACAGGTTCGGACAATTGAGCCAGAATGTCTGGAAACAGGTGTGGATTGCGCTTTTGTTGACTGCCGGTTTACCGAAGCCCTTTATATCTACCATTTAGTGCGCTATGCGAGCAGCGAGGATACAGTATCCTAGATAAATTCCGAAAGCCAGGACCCTTGTAGTTAGACTACAGCGATGGCGATCGACAATATATCCGGACAAAGTCGCACGCCAACGAGCCCTGTAATCCAGAGCTCGGAGCGATTTCGTCGAGTCTGAGAAAAACGCAGCGATTGCATCAGCAGCAGAGACTCCTGCATTTCCTTGCTGCTTGCGAGGGGACCATCTGGGGCGAGCGAGTGTCCTTTTGCGGACTGCGAGTCGCACGCACGGACACTCGCGGAGCGCACCTGCGCATATGCTTGGGCTCGCTCTCGATTTCCTTGGATGACGCCCGATCCAAACGCGCAGGCAGCTCTGGATGTATGTATCCGAGCCCGTATAGCGAAGTCGCCTTTACTTCTGGTTGTTTCAGCTTTGTGAACAAGAGACTCGCTTGTCTCGGAATGCAAAATGTTTGGATGCCAAAATCCACTCGCGCTTCGGGTGCTGCAGCTATCTCGCGCATGGATAGTCGATTTTTTCACTTGTCGGTTGTGTTTGGGTTTTGGTCGAACTCGGACGACAATCGGGGCTAAAAAAGCTAAAATCCAGCAGATGCGAAATGTGGGTATAGGAGCAAGCACCGCCGCAATCAACGCAGGCCAACGCGACGCGGAAACAGAACGGAGCGCTGGGATAAGAGATCGGTGGCGCTGGACTGGGCACGTGGCCGTCAGCACAGTCAAACGCTCGCCGCGTTTCGCAGAGCGGAGGCTGAGGCTGAGCTGACCAGGCTCTTCGGTTCCAGGAGCAGCTGCAAGCCTCGCCACCTGCGCCAAGCACTCTCCGAGGCTGTGCAGGAAAAGCTCTGGTGACCTCGCCTTCGCTCTCAAACCGACGCTGCTGCTCAACCTCTCAATCGCTTCGCTCCTCGAACGTTCCCACTTTCATTCTTCTATTTTCTGTTTCTAAAAATAGCATCGCTGACGTACCCCTCAATTCAGATCTTGCAGGGTCGCAGGATCTTGAGCTTCAGATTACAGGCTACACATGGGTACACACTCGAGCTCACTCTGATTCTTCAGCATCTCACTGCTCCATCGCAGCACCCAGTCCACACATATCCAGCGATGTGCGGTGGCAGCGATGCTGTCCTTTGCTGGCGCTGCAACTGCCGTTTTGCGGATTTCATCCGAGCGGTTTCGTACTGATGTGCTGCCGACCGTGTTGAGCTGCGCGTTTCGCGTTTCACAATTTCGTTCCACGGGATCTTGGGCAGCAACATGACAACACGCGCCTGTGACGTGCGCGCGATCCTCGCTGCCTCTCATCTCTCGTCCGTGGATCCCGTATCAACACGAGCGACGTGGACACGGTTTCCAGCACGACGCCGCGAGCGGTGCCGTGTAGCTGGAGAGCGGGAGCGGCCGTGAACCGCTCGTGGTCGCACCGAGTCGACGGGTGCGTGCATGTCGCTGTGATGATGAGCTCCTGATGCTCGCTCGCGTTTCTGTGAGGACATCCGTGTTGTGGCCTCGTGCGCGCCGTGTTGTCGTGCAGTTCGATCAAGAGCGGGTGAGTGGCGTCGTAGTTGCTACATCCTTGGACACACTTACATTCGCTTCGAGCCGCGCAGAGTCGACGGATCAAGAAGACAGCCAAGCTTGACTGTTAGAGTTTCCACTCGCCGATATCCACGCTCTCAGAGCGTGGATTTGAAGAGGGAGAATCCAATTTTCACATTCTAGTGCTTCGCTTGAAATGGATATGCTCCACTTGGAAAGTCTTCAAATCAGGCAATGAGCTCTATCTTGTATAATATATGACGCTTTGTCAGATGCATTACTTATTAAAGTGAGCGCTTGATGGAAATGCGCGCTGTTGGCTCGGAGATGCTCTGCGAATGCGCACAAGTGATTAACCCGTTTCAGCCAATCAGCGCGTGCCAAAGCACTCGACGACTCTTCAGCTTGCACATTGGATATGAGATACGCTCGCGAGTCCCACAAGTCACACACGCCGCAAGACCCACGACGCAAGACGGCGAGCAGCAGCTCCTTCACGCGTGGACCCCGCTCGCGCGATCTGCTGAGCAGCTCATGGGGCGCTCCATCACGCTCGCGGCGCTCGTCGCTCTGTCGCTATGCCTCGTGCCGGCATGCCACGGTGAGGCTCGTGCTTGTTTTGCATCCGTGGTGTCTCGTCGTTGGCTGACTCCTCATCCATCCGTTCGCTTGGCTGTGCTTAGCGTCGCGGTCGTGCACAAACCAGGGCCAAGTGCACGTCCCGTGCGAGGACAAACTCGTGCTTGAGCCGTCCGAGAAGTTCCTCGTAACGCTTATGGGCCACGCGTGCTACGAGATCCGCCTGCGCTCGCACACGCCGCTCGACGTGTTCTTCTACGAGGCGCAGGGCTCGCTGTACGCCTGGCGGCTGCGCGAGATGCAGGCGCTCCAGCCAGACATCGGTCTGCTCGGCGGCATCCTGGCTGTGAGTGAAGCAGACGCCAGTGATGCGCTCACTGCGAACGCGACGCAGAACAGTAACAGCAGCGTTGCGAGCGACCACCTCTGCGACAACAGCCTCCACTGCCACCGCATCATGCACGGGCTCGACCGGCGCGGCGTCTACAACCTCGTGATGGCGTACTCGCGCAGCGGCGCTGAAGCCGCCGATGTGGAGCGCAGCGAGGGCATCCTGCTGAGCCTCGAGAGTTGTGACGAAGAGTCGCTCTCGCACGTCTTTGGTGAGTGGTGCTCGCGCTGGCGATGTGACGCGTTTGGATGTGGACGTGGCGGAGACTGATACAAACGGATTGCGTTTGCGTACAGGACTGCTGCTCGTCGCGTGCATGGGCTTTGTGTCCGTCATGCTCTGCCTCTGCCTGCTCGGCGAGTACGCGCTCGGGCTGCGGTCGATGACCAAGTTCCGGCGCACGCTACAGCGCCACCACCGGTTCATCGAGCTCGCGCAGATGGATCCGAGGAAAGACGTCGACGTGTCCGTCGCAGTCGCTGAAGATGGCGCCGACTCGCCGACAAGCGACACCGAGACCACCAAGTGCCTCGTGCAGTCGTCTCGCGCAGCACCGGCACTTGCGATCGCGCCAGTCTCCACGACAGCAGCAGCGGGCGTGGCGACAAGCAGCGCATAGCGAAGGATCAGGAGCGATAGCTGACTCGCAGCCAACCGCAAGCAAGGCAAGTGGATGAAGGATGCTTGGGAGGGCGGTTCGACATCCGCGCAGTTCGCAATCACGTGTGAGCAGCGCTGCTCGGTGCGATCGCCACAACGACAGAGCGAAGGGCCATCGCCGTCCCTCGGCATGTGGAAGCTGGCGCTGCGCTGCCCTCGCAAGCACGCGTTCTGCGTGTGGCATCCCGCAATCACTTTGTCCCGTATTCAAACGGTTCGGGAATTCACCTCTTTGTAAATCCGTACCTGTTTATAAGTCTCTAGATGTCCAAACAAGATCTCGAATTCGACTTCTCGTTTCAAATACCCATCCCGAATCCATCAGCTACGCATTTTAGAGGCTGCCACTTTTGGCGCCAACGAAATTCGCACCGATAAAAAAAATGGCGCCAAAGAAACCAAAAGGAAAAACTCGAACCGGTTCGCTCGCCGCCCCTCGTTCGTTTCTCCTGGACAACAGCCATTCCTGCATTTCCTCCCTGCTGAGGAAGCCGCGATCGCCAGAGCAGCAGTAGCAGCAGCAGTCCTTCCTCCTCCTCCGCCCCTTCGTCCCTCCCCCCACGGCCGCTATGTACGTGCTCAAGCGTGACGGACGCCGCGAGGACGTCAAGTTCGACAAGATCACGGCGCGCATCACCAAGCTCTGCTACGGTCTGAACGAGAGCTACGTGGACCCGATCAAGATCTCGCAGAAGGTCGTGGCGGGCGTGTACCCGGGTGTGACGACGTCGGAGCTGGACGAGCTCGCGGCCGAGACCGCGGCGTACCAGAGCACGCAGCACCCAGACTTCTCGAAGCTCGCGGCGCGCATCGCAGTCTCGAACCTGCACAAGAACACGAACAAGCTCTTCAGCGATAACATCGAGCTGTTCTACCGCAACACGCACGAGAAGAACGGCTCGCCAGCACCGCTCATCGCCGACGACGTGTACGAAGTGATCATGAAGAACAAGGACGAGCTCAACTCGGCGATCATCCACGACCGCGACTTTGAGTACGACTACTTTGGCTTCAAGACGCTCGAGCGCGGCTACCTCTTCCGCGTGAACGGCACCGTGTGCGAGCGTCCGCAGCAGATGATCATGCGCGTCGCTGTCGGCATCCACAAGGACGACATCCGCGCCGTGCTCGAGACGTACGAGTACATGTCGCTCAAGTACTTTACGCACGCGACGCCGACGCTCTTCAACTCGGGCACGCCGCGTCCGCAGCTGTCGTCGTGCTTCCTGCTGTCGATGCAGGACGACTCGATCGAGGGCATCTACGACACGCTCAAGCAGTGCGCGTGCATCTCCAAGTGGGCCGGCGGCATCGGACTGAGCATGCACAACATTCGCGCCACGAACAGCTACATTCGCGGCACGAACGGCTCGTCGAACGGTCTCGTGCCGATGCTGCGCGTGTTTAACGACACGGCGCGGTACGTGGACCAGGGTGGCGGTAAGCGCAAGGGCTCGTTCGCGGTGTACTTGGAGCCGTGGCACTCGGACATCTTCGAGTTCCTCGACCTGAAGAAGAACCACGGCAACGAGCTGCACCGCGCGCGCGACCTGTTCTACGCGATGTGGATCCCGGATCTGTTCATGAAGCGTGTGGAGGCGAACGGCGAGTGGAGCTTGTTCTGTCCGAACGAAGCGCCTGGTCTGTACGAGTGCTGGGGCGAGGAGTTCGAGGCTTTGTACCACAGCTACGAGGCGAAGGGACTCGCGCGCAAGACGATCAAGGCGCAGCAGCTCTGGTTCGCGATCCTCGAGTCGCAGGTGGAGACCGGCACGCCGTACATGCTGTACAAGGACTCGGCGAACCGCAAGTCGAACCAGCAGAACCTCGGCACGATCCGCTCGAGCAACCTGTGCTGCGAGATCATGGAGTACACGAGCAAGGACGAGGTGGCGGTGTGCAACCTGGCGTCGATCGCGCTGCCGATGTTCGTGCAGGACGGCGTGTTCGACTTCAAGAAGCTCTACGAAGTGGCCAAGATCGTCACGCGCAACCTGAACCGCGTGATCGACGTGAACTACTATCCGATCCCGGAGGCCGAGCGCAGCAACATGCGCCACCGCCCCGTGGGCATCGGCGTGCAGGGGCTTGCGGACGCGTTCATCCTCATGAACTTTGCGTTCGAGAGCGAGCAGGCGAGCAAGCTCAACACGGATATCTTCGAGACGCTGTACTACGCCGCGATGGAGTCGTCCATGGAGCTCGCGCGCGAGTTTGGCCCGTACGAGTCGTACCCAGGCTCGCCGGTGAGCAAGGGCATCTTCCAGTTCGACATGTGGGGCGTCACGCCGTCGTCGGGTCTGTGGGACTGGGCGGCGCTGAAGGCTCAGGTGGCGGAGCACGGCATCCGCAACTCGCTGCTGCTGGCGCCGATGCCCACGGCCTCGACCGCGCAGATCCTCGGCAACAACGAGTCGACGGAACCGTACACGTCCAACATGTACAACCGTCGCGTGCTCGCGGGCGAGTTCACGATCGTGAACAAGCACCTGATGAAGGAGCTCATCGAGCTCGGCATCTGGACGCCGGAGGTGCGCAACCAAATCCTGAACGACGGCGGGTCGGTGCAGAAAGTGCGCACGATCCCGGCCGAGATCAAGGAGAAGTACAAGACGGTGTGGGAGATCAAGCAGAAGGTGGTGCTGGACCAGGCGGCCGACCGCGGCGCGTTCATCTGCCAGAGCCAGTCGATGAACGTGCACATCGCCGACCCGTCGATCTCGAAACTCACGTCGATGCACTTTTACGCGTGGAAGAAGGGGCTCAAGACCGGCATGTACTACCTGCGCGGGCGACCAAAGGCCGACGCGATCCAGTTCACGGTCGACAAGGCGGCGATCGAGCGCGGCAATGCGCAGCAGGCGCAGCAGGAGGAGGAGGAGGAGTGCCTCGTGTGCAGCGCCTAGGTGCTCACTGGCTGCGAAATGGCGTCTGGATGGCTGCGTGTGTGAGAGTGAGTGTGGAGCTGGTGGCGGATGCTGCCACGCTGCACCTGCCGTGCATCCGGATGCGCTCCTGGTTCCTATATCTATTGTCTTCTCCCGCTCGCTGAGCGTGCTTTCATTTGCATCGCAATACAAAAGCTCAGCAGATTGGTTTGTGGTCGTGTGATTAGCGAAAAGTGTAGCCATCTGTTAGATATGCGATCCGAACGCGACTGAGAAGAATCGACACGAGAGTGGGGAAGCTTAGGGCTTTGCGTGTGCTCTCATCGCGAAAAGCAGCATGCGATGGAATGAACGCATTCGTCGAGTGATAGCGTGCGTCGCGTATGAAGCAACGTGCGACTGTGTTTGAGATCGAGGACTCGTTGCAGAGTCGGCCCCGCTGCCAGTCGACGCAACGGAAATGGAGAACATTCGAGGAGCGCGCCACCCTCCGCGAGCTCCTCCTCTCCCGGCGACACCTTCAAGTGCCCGCGCACCAGAATTCTGCCTCCAAGCGGGTCGGCGGGTTTGGAGCAATGCATCCACTGGATGGAGCCTGCTGTGCGCTGATGCCTGTCGAGCATTTCACTCGCCGAAGCGCTCGCTGCTGCCTCGCAGAACTCGTGATCGTTTTCTCCATCGACGCTATTTTTTTCATTTGCTGTAGCCATCCGATTGGCTTGTCGACACTGATCTTATTCTCCAGAAACGGACAAAAGCTGTCCAAATCGAAAAGATCGCTTTTTTGCCGCTTTTTGGCAAATCAAGCCCATCCCCCTTTCTTGCTGCGACACATTTTCTTTCTCCAGAAAGGACAGCCAGGCGAAGCGAAGAAGCGCGAGAACGCGAGAACACCAGTGAAGAAAGCACACAGTTTGCATGAGCATGTTGCTATCTCTCATCGCAGCACTGCAAAAGCGCTTTTTCGTGCAAATAATGTGAAAAAGCGCCGAGATTCGCTGTCTGGGCTTATCTTCACCAAGATGTTATGCTCCAGCTCTCTATGGCTGACGTCACCTCCGAGCTGGACCCGACTGCGCATGACGACGACACTCTCTTTTTCCCCACCCATCTATCCTCCGTTTCCCTACATATAGACTCTCGCTTCCGATACTCTCCCCGTCACTGAATCTCCGCAATCTCTACATATCAACAAAGTCAAAACACGCCAAAAACAACTCAAAGGCAGCACCTACCGTAGGTTTCCAGAGCGGACACATCACCTCTGGGGGAAGACCGAAGAAACGGAAAACGATCGCGACCACGAGAAGCGCACGAGCTCCTTCGCACGAGCTCCTTCGCGACGAGCTCACACGCGAACGAGCACGCTCTCTCTAGCACACAAGCAGCAGTAGGCAGCGCATGGTGGCGCACGAGACGATGCACCTGTTCCCCACGCGCAGGCGCCGGCGCAGCAGCAACAGCAGCAGCAGCGGCGGCGCACGGCTCGGCGGTAGCATCTCCGTGGCGTTCGTCGCCGTCTGCTGCTCCACGCTCATGCTGCAGGTGCTCACGACGACGGCGCCGACGCCGCAGATCGCATTCCCTCCTCCTTCGGCTGCGGACGCGAAGGACTCGGTCGGCAGCGGCGCGTCGGAGCTCTTTGACGCGCTGCTGTCCCGCGTGAGCAGCTCCATGCGCGCGTCGCTGGCGGGCAAGAGCGACCAGGCTGGCGACGACGCGGTGAGCATGCGACTGGACGACATGCGCGTCTCGAACGTGTCGGTGCATCGCGTGCGGTACGTGGCGACCGACGACAGCAGCGTGGGCAGCGACGGCGAGAACGATAGCGAGCAGGAGAGCGACGAGAGCCGCGACGCCGTCAAGCCGAAGGACGGAGATGAGAGCGGCTGGAACGGCTCGCGCGTGCAAGCGACCGAGTCGTTCATGGGTCGTTGGACGCGCAAGGTGGGCTTCCTCAGCGCGAGCCGCAAGCGTGCCGAGGTGACGAGCGTCGTCGTGACGTGGGACGACCACTTTCGCACCGCCTCCGGCTCCGACGACGACGAGGAGGAGGACGACACTGTGGACATCACGAAGCAGTCCACCACCAACAACAACAATAAGAGCACCAAGAAGAAGAACGTGAGCGGGCTCGTGGTGACGTACGAGCTGCAGCACTGGGTGACTGGCTGGGGGCTGGACGCGCTGTGGCACCCGTCGAACCGCAAGCTGGCGGTGGCGGACCCGTTCGTGGTGCTCTCGCACCTGCCGCAGGAGCATGAAGTGGCGTTCCGCGTGCGCATGAAGGTGAAAAAGACCACGGGCTTGCTCTCAGGGCTCTTTGCGACCGAGACCGACGGTCCGTGGAGCGCCGTGGCGGTGCTCTCGCCGTCGCGCGACGACGCGCTGGAGGCGATTTTCGTGTTCCTGGCGTCGAACAAGGCGTTCTTCCTCGTGCTGCTCATGTGTATCGGCTCGGGCAGCCTCGTGGTGTTCAAGCTGCTCGTGAGCCACAGGTTCTTCTGGCTACGACGGGCTCGGAACAGCAGCACGAGCGCATTAGCGACCACGAGCAGCAGTGAGTTCGACGATCTGAGCGCCGCCAGCCAGCCGCCGAAGAGCGCGACGAGACGCTCAGGCACCGTGTCGACTGCAGCAGGCGGTGGCGAGCTCGAGCAGGAGATCAAAGATCTGCGCCAGGAGCTCGCGGACTCGGAGGCGGAGGTGCACAAGCTCATGCTCTTCCGCGGCTACGGCGTCGAGCGGCTGACGACGCAGGAGCTCGCGCTCGTGGAGCAGGAGCTGTGCGTGACGCTGCAGCGCATCCAGAAGCTCCAGAAAGCGCAGCAGGCGTCGCCGCGTTTGCGCGGCAGCTCGGAGGACGACACGGAGGAGGACGAGTCTGAGCTTCAGCAGCAACAGCAGCAGGTGAGACACCGCGGCAGCACTGGCAGCGCTCACGCGCGCCGTCGGAGGCTCGGCGCCGTGTTTGAAGTCGACGAGGCAGCGTTCTGAGACGCGTCTCTATATTTTATGATCTCTATGACGAGAGAGAGAGAGAGTTGCGGGGGGATTGAGAATGGAGATAGAAAACGGGTGTATAGCTTAGACTGAGAGGCGTGGGGGAATGGATAACGAGAGAATTGAGAGCGAGTGGATGCGATGTATGGTTGTAGCCATGCCCTCGTGAGCCAGCAGCACGGTATTGTCTTCTCAACGTGGCGACGTCGTGCTGCCGACAACGAGGCGAGCGGCAAAGAGACAAGCGAGACGAGCCAGCGAGGGAGCGCCTGTCACTCTGGCTGCCTGCTCAGTCTTGTCTGCCAAAGTAGGTGGGAACGAGTCGCAGCATTGTCTGCGTCGTCCTCACGAAGACTTCGTGCATGCACATCAGTGTCTCCATGACAGCCATCGACTTCTGAGATCTCGACAGGCTGATCGAGGTGGCGGAGAAGGAGAACTTGGAGTCGAGCGAGGGTCGAAGGAGGGGGCGACGTTCTGCTTCACCTCGAGCGAACAAAGAGCGACGACACCGCCGCCGTGACTTGAACGCAATCCAATAGTCCTCAACGCTATAACTCACATTTCACATTGTTACCACAAGACAAGACCCACGGCACGAGCGGCTCACTTTCGCCGCCCGCCGCGGAAGAAGTAGAGGATAAGCACGAAGGCGAGCTGCAGCGCGGCGGCGTAGCCCACGAGCACGAGCATGTTCCGACCGACGTCCACGCGCTGCATGCCGTAGTGCTCGAGCACCTGCCAGGCTTCGGGCGTGTCTACGCGCGAGAAGTGTTCGAACATGAAGCTCTCGAACGAGTACGTGTGGAACGCGAGGTAGTAGCCCCAGAGCCAGTAGACCGGGATCGAGTGCGCCGGCACCATGAAGCCCTCGCAGAGCATGAACATGCCGAACATGCCGGCGCCGAGCGCGATGCCGATGATGTAGTGTGGCACGGCGGCGCCGATGACGTGCATGAGCGACTCGGCCACCACGAGTGAGAGCGTGAGGTTGAGCAGGAAGGACCCGAAGGCGTGCACCTGCGCAAAGTACACGACGATGGAAGTGGCGAGCAGCGAGATGAACGCAATGCCCGGCAGCGCCGCCAGCAGGTTCGCGCTCGCGTAGCTCAGCAGGTGTAGCGAGTTGTTGAGCACCTCGCGCTGGAACACGGCGCGCTGCTCGATGAGCGCCGGCAGTGCCGCCACCGACATGAACACGAGGAACGCCTGCACGTAGAAGAGCAGCGGCACCATGGCGTCGCTCGTGAGCCGCTCGTTCGAGCTCAGGTACATCGTGCCGACCATGAGCGACAGCAGCAGGTACATGAGCACGCGGATCCAAAACACGCCCGGGTTGCGCCAGTTGTTGGTCCAGTTGCGCTGCAGCAGCACGCAGAACTGATTCCAGGCGGACGGCTTCAGCGCCTGCAGCACCTGATCGTCGAACGCAGAGCTCTTGGCGCGGTCGCGCGCGATGTCGAGCCGCAGCCGGTTCGCCTCGCCGGACTCCTGCCACGCGCGCACGATCGGCTCGATGCTCAGTGTGTCGTGGAAGTCCTTGTTCACGAGGTGCACGAAGAACTCGGCCGGGTTCGAGTACATCGGGCAGACGTAGCCGAGCGCGAAGAAGTGTGTGAGCGCGTTCGTCGTCGGCCCAAAGTACACGAGCTCACCCATGGAGAGCACCACGAGGTTGGTGAGCATCTCGTAGATCGCGGACGACGGCTGGTGGATCGTGCACACGATGTTCTTTCCCTCCTTACACAGCTTCACGATGTGCTCCATCACTCGGCGCGCCGAGGACGAATCGAGTCCGGACGTAGGCTCGTCCAGCAGCAGGATCGACGGGTTTGACAGCAGTTCCACGGCGATGCTCAGGCGCTTGCGCTGGCCGTTCGAGATACCCTTGTGGAAGATGTCGCCCACCCGCGTGCGCGCGCAGTTGCGCAGCCCCATGTCGTCGATCACGTCCTGCACGCGCATCTCGCGCGTGAGCTGCGGAACGTGCGCCGGGAGGCTCAGCCCCGCGGCCATCTGCAGCGTCTCGAGCACCGTGAAGGAGCCGAGGAACGCCATGTCCTGCGACACGTAGTTCATCACGGAGCGGAACGTCTTCTTCTCGCGCGGTCGGCCGTTTACCTCGACGATGCCGCCCACAAAGCCGCTGCTCGCGTCCACGCGGTCCGCGAGCAGGTCGAGCAGCGTCGTCTTGCCGGCGCCGGACGGTCCGATGATCGCCGTGAGGTCGCCAGGAGCGGACCGCCCCGAGATGTTCTTGAGGATGCGCAGCTCGCCGTCGTCGTCGAGCTTGCCTGCGGCGACGGCAGCCGCTGAGGAGGCGTCGCGGCGCTTCTTCTGTTTGCGCCGCACGGTGAATGAGACGTTCTGCCAGCTGAGCGAGCACTGGTTGAGCATCCCCGAGTCCTTGATCTCGAGCGCGTCGAACGACGACGAGTAGCGCTTGTCCATGCTCTGGTAGTACGCGCGCGCGTCGTTCGGCGACGGCAAGTAGTAGTTGCTGTCGATGCTGTTGCGATTGCCAGCGTCGTACACCGCGTCCGTGGCGACGCTCGTCGTGATGGACGTCTCGGTGCTGCGACCAGTGGCTGTCGTGATGGCTGTGGTGTTCGTTCCTCGTTGCTGCTGCTGCTGCTGCTGCTGCTGCTGCAGCGTGGACGGCGCGTCTCGCTTGCTGCGCGGCGGCTTGGACGACTGCGCAGTCCGTGGCGTAGGATCGCTCGTGGTGCTAGTCACAGTCGCTCGTCGAGTCGCGCTTGGCGCTTGAGCGTCGAGCTGGAGAGTCTCGAACGTATGGAACTCGTGCAGGAGGCTCGGGGACTGCGGCGTGCCGCCAGCGGTCGACAACGTCGCGGCGACCGAGGCAGCGCGCTTGAGCTGCTGCGGCCGCGGTGGCACGGACGCTGTTATCGATGCCGGGAGGTTCACCATGGTGGTGGCGACGGAGGGATTGGCTTCGGGGATCTGGAAGATCGCTCTCTCTTGGGGGTGCGTCCCAGCCGTACAAATCGAGAATAACGTAAGCGAAGCCGCGACGAAGGACAAGGAGGCACTCGTCAGACCTGGCGAGTCTCGCTCTTCGTGTGTTTCTTTCGGCGCTGGAAGGAAGGAATATCAAGAGCGCACCACGAGCAGGTGTGCTACCCTAGCGAGAGTGTGCGCTTGTATCGTGGACGGTGATGGCGGTGGCGGATGCGAATGGAACGCAGTCGAATCGAAGCGGCTCGTGCGCACGTGCACTGCTCTCCTCCCACTCACCTGCAGAGTGGCAGAGT
Source organism: Globisporangium nagaii (assembly GCA_023335995.1). Taxonomy (NCBI): domain Eukaryota; phylum Oomycota; class Peronosporomycetes; order Pythiales; family Pythiaceae; genus Globisporangium; species Globisporangium nagaii. Next base: position 28,412 of record JAADWH010000293.1, read on the forward strand.
GGCGCGCGAACTGCGAGCGGCGAGAGCTCGGACGCGGATGCTGATGTGAGAATGAGCGAGCGACTGTGCGTTTGGGGGCAGACGCGTTCTCAGAGGAGAACGACGCTGAACACGTGGATGGAGTCTCGTGCGAAGTGTGGAAACATTTCGCGAGAAATCTTCTTTATCGAAGAGAAGTATAACGGAAAATTGGGCTCACTGCCTTCGGTTTCCGGTCTAATTGATGAACGCCGACTGTGCGGATGGCGAGCCTGACAACCATCGGTAGCGCAATGTGTGTATATGTGTGTGCATGTGTGCGTGTGCGTGAGAGACATGGCTTTGTGTGATGCAATCGAGCGAGCAAGTGAGCAAGTGAGCAAGTGCTGAGGATCGCAATGCGCTTCAGCGCGAGCAGCTCGATCGCTCGGAGTGCTTTTCGTGGAAAGTCTCCG
>JAADWH010000294.1:0-28656 GCA_023335995.1 Globisporangium nagaii
CCCCCCCCCCCCCCCCCGCAACGCGCGCGCTGCTGTGGCAGTGCGAAGCGATGCACGACCCACGGCGGCTCGTGGTGCTCTGCCACGTCGTCGAGCAGTTCGCGTCCATCAGACAAGATGGATATACATTGAATGAAAGATTCGCCGGCATAAAAATCACTCGTACAGAGAGCTCTTGCACGGGGACTCTCCGTGCACAAGGCTCTCTCACCACAATGCTCATGTTCCGTGTCCCCTCCTCACGCCAAGCACACGCGCAAGTTGACAGAGGACAGTCACGGTCCTTCGAGGTTCTTCAAAGTCGCTCAAGGTTGGATGAGGTCGCTCAAGGTTCATCTAAAGATCGCTCAGGTTTGTTCAAAGTCCTCCAACGCCGTTCAAGTTTTGTCTGGAGGTCGTTCAAGGTTGTTCAGTTCGCTACGAGTACACGAGATTCTCCAGACTCACCATCATGTCAAGCAAATCCGAACACTATGAGTCTCGTCAGATACGAGTCAACCCAACTGAGAAACAGTTTATCATGAGGCTACTTCGGTCACGCGTCGAGAAGCTCCTGCTTGATGCGTTCATGAGACGTCTGTGCGTTCACGCCGCTTTCTCATGCAGGACAGGAGCAGGCTTGTTATGCTGCGAATGTGTTTCTGGGACGCATCGAACGCCGTTGCCGAGTTTGGAGTCTGGTCTATTTATATCAACCTCGAGTTCGCGGAGATCTGACCGACGACTGCCTGACATCTTCACCATTGCTTGCTACATTGCGGACAGCGGATGGTGACGAGCAAGAGAAATGAGCGCGCTGGTGAAAGCTCCAGTCGTGAACTCTGCGCGAACGAGCCCCGAGGCGGCTTCCAGCAAGGTAGCGCAGCGTTCCATCTTGTCTTCTCGAGCGCTTGCAACTTCCCTTCCTTCTCGTGTCTTTTTGTCACACTTCCACTTTCGTCCATGCGTGCTAGTCTGCCGAAAGCGCGAAAGCCCCGCCGCTGTCGTCGCCGACCAAGTCCAAAGCTGCTGCTGTCAGTGGACACTCACTTGCCAGCAGACTCTGCGATGTCGTACATTCTCCGCTGTGCGAAACGGGCTGACTGACCTCAAACTGCTGGCTGGTTGTGATCCCGCAGGAGAAACGCGTCAGAGGCGATGCGAGCGGCAAAGAGACAGTCAAGCTGCCCTCGATCTCGTCGCCATCGACGCCAACGAAGAAGGTGCTGCGGGTAATATTTCTCGCAGGCGGCGCGCTTCGATCAGCTCCGTCTGACTTGTCCTGCTGTCCGAATGAATCTGTTTACGACACAGGGACGTGAGTCCTCAGCCAAGGTTCCTCCGTCGCTGCCTAACAGAGCGAAAGCTGCCGTCTCGTCCAGCAGAGCGGAGGCAAAGAAATCCAGCACAACGAAACCGAGCGGAGCGGTGAAGACAGCGCTAAAGGCGTCGTCGTCCACGCGTGCACCGGCAACAGCAAGTGCAGCAGGAGACGATCAAAGCACGTCGGTAGTTGCGGCTCCAGATAGCGGTGAGTCAGTGACACCCGAGTCTGAAGCCCAAGTTTCGTCCGATACCGCGCTTCAAGCTCAAGCTTCGGTTGAGGCTGAGACTCAAGCCGCCGCCGCTGCTGCCACCGCTGCAGAAGCTGAGCGCATTCGGAAAGAGCGCGGCAACGGCATGGTCAAGCTGGTGTACGAGCAGTACGCCGAAGAGTTCCCGATCGTGGACGGATCGACGACCCAGGCGAGCATCGACGATATCTACTGCCTCTCGTTCGTCATGCCCGCGTGCCTCGTGCATCTCTCGCTCCACCCGGACGCCGAGCGCTTTGAGCGCGAGAACGCCGGCGTATTCGACAGCCTCGTGCGTGAGGAGCCCCGCGGTGTGTACCGGGACCTCGCGCGAGACTCGAGCTACTATGTCGTCGTGGAGCAAGAAGCCGACCAGCTGCGTCGCGACCAGGAGGCGACGCGCGCCAAGTGGGATCCGGAGGTGAAAAAGCAGAAAGCAGAAAAAGCCGAGAGCGCGGGCGACGGCAGGGGCTTCGAGTCCTGCTCGTGCGTCTACGGTAACCCGTGCGTGGACGAGTACGGCTGCAAGGACTGGCACGCGCGCTTCGCGGTCGCGACGGCGAACGGCTGGAAAGGGTTCTAAACCCCAGCGAAGACTCAATCGCTAACACAAACAAAGCGACAAATGTGTGCACGTGCGCACGGGCGTCGTGGGCTTTCGGCTGGTACGAGGAGCCTGACGGCGCCTTGTGCAGCGCGTGGTGAGCGACGCTCGCTCTCATGATCGTGCACGAGTCATGAGATCAAAACATATTCGAGTTTTCTATGGATGAATAAACAGTCTAGGCGGAAAATGGCATCGGCACTATTTGAGGCACTGTTTAGAAACACGGCGCTCTAATCGGAGAAGCACGCTGCTCGTTTCCTTTTCGCTCAGCAGTCGCAGCCAATCCACGTTGCGCGACAAAACCACTTCGCCTCGGATCCTGTGCTACAGCATACTGCCGCTCCATCCCCCTCCCGCTCGCCCACGAAAGACCTCGCAGTCTGTATGCCTCGCATCGGCAGCCCACACGGTTTCGATCCAGCAGATCCTGCGCTAGAGCATACCGGAGAGAGCTCTTCACGCTCTGCTTGACTCAAAGAGCCCAAAAATCACGCACCCATCCCCCCGCATGGATCCCCATTCCTTCTTCGCGGAAGAAGCGGCAGCGCGATGACTCCGAGTTTGTATGGCGCGGGGTCAAGAGATGTGCGCGTGCGTGGGGCACGAGCGAACGCGCTCGGACAAGCGCCATACAAACTCTCGCCCCGTGACAGGCGGCAGGCTCGTGGACGGCGCTCCAGTTATCGCAGCACGGCTGCGGCGCCACGAGCAGTCCGAGTAGTCCGATGAAGGGCGTGCCGCTGAGCCCCGTGACGATCCTCGGCGACGCTGAGAACGGCGGCGGTGGCAACCAGCACGCTGCCACCCGGGACGACGGCGGCACGAGCACGAACAGAGCCGAGCACGATGAGAGCACCGACGCGGTGCTGACGGCGCCGTACGTGGAGACGCAGAGTCCGCGCACGGACCTGCTGCCGCGCTTCCGCGAGTCGACAGCGAACCCGAAGCTGCAGCGCGGCTCGTCCGCTGCGCGCAGAGGCAGCCAGCAGCACCAGATGGGACTGCCTGGCACTCACAACAACAACAACAACGGCAACAGCGCCGCCGCCGCCGCCATGACAGCCCCGCAGCAGCCAGCGCCAGCGAACCCGTACACGTCGCCGTCGCCGCCTTCCAGCACAACCGGAGCGCTGCGACCGGGCGGGCCGGTGAACCTGCTCTCGCGCGAGAACGCCGGGCTGCTGGTGAACTACTACGCCGTGGGCATCTTCAACGGCATCCTGCCGGGGCTCGTGTACCCGTTCTTCAAGATCTACCTTGGGCTCGAGGGCTACCAGTCGAACGCCACGGACACGCTGCTCATGTTCGCGTGGTACTTCAAGTTCGTCTTCGGCATCATCTCGGACTGCATGCCCGTGTACGGGTACCGGCGCAAGCCGTACATCATCGGCGGCTGGTGCTGTGTGTGCGTGATCATGAGCGTGATGGCGCTCAACCCGGTGGTGGAGCCGCACCAGCTCTTCAAGAACGGGCCGGTGGTGAACGCGGACTCGGCCGGAGACAGCCCCAAGTACGTCATCCCGCTCATGGCCGTCACGATCGGCTACCTGTTCGCCGACGTGTCGTGCGACGGGCTCATGGTCGAGTTCGCGCAGCGCGAGTTCGAGCACATGCGCGGCCGCGCGCAGCTCACGGTCTACGGCGTGCGGTTCCTGGGCGAGCTCTCGGGCATGCTGCTCATCGCGCTGGGGCTCAACAGCCCGCTCTACAACGGCAGGTTCAAGTTTGCGCTCACGGTGAACGACGTGTTCTGGATCATGGCGAGCGTCGCGCTCGTGGCGATCGTCGCGACGGTGTTCAACCTCAAGGACCACAAGGTCGAGAAAGGGCAGTCGCTCAAGGGCCAGCTGCGCAACTTCTGGGTGATCATGCAGCAGCGCGCGACGTGGCAGATCGTGCTCTACGGCTTCCTGCAGAAGCTCAGCTTCGCGTTCGACGTGTCGCCCTCGAACTCCATCAACCAGCACTGGCTGCACGCGGACCCGTTCACGAAGAACCTGTTCCGAGCCACGACCACGGGCGTGTACGCTGCTGGCTCGTTCGTGACGCACAAGTACCTGCTGAACGTGAGCTGGCGCGCGACGATGCTCATCGCGATCTTCTCGGGGCTCGCGATCGGTCTGCCCAGCGTGCTCATCACGGTCTTCGACGTGTACCGGAACGTGTACTTCTACCTGGCGAAGGACCAACTCGTGGGCTTCTTTGACTGCCTCGCGATGATGGTGCGCATCCTCGTGATCGTCGAGATCGCCGAGCCGGGCTTCGAGAGCAGCACGTACGGGCTCGTGACCACGGTCTACAACCTCGCGGGACCCATGTCGATCGCCATGTCCAACTACATCGGCTCGGCGTTCGACGTGTACGACGGCGACATTGTCACGGACTCGGCCCACGTGCGCTGGCAGGTGGCCGCCACGTTCTTCATCATGTACGGCGTGCGCGTGTTCCTGAACCTGGCGGTGCTGCCGCTGCTGCCGAAGCAGAAGCGCGAGGCCAAGGCGCTCAAGATCCATGGCGGCTCGAGCAAGCGCATCTCCGGCGCGCTCTTTGGGTTCTTCGCGCTCGTGTTCGTGTTTGCGATCACGATGAACCTCATGTCGATCTTCGAGGGGACAGCGTGTCTCAAGATCGTCGGCGGCGAAGGCTGCAGCAAGTGACGAGAAGGCTCAGACGTGGTGTGAGATGAGCGAGTGGTGGTGGTTTAGTTTATTGGTTCTTTCTTGTAGTAGTACGATAGTTAATAAGTAAGTACAGATGTGGGTCTTCGATCATTCTCATGGAAACTGGTTCGCCAGCTTCGCGAACAGCGGCTAGGCAGTGGCGAAGCGGAAACTCACGACGCCGCCTGGCAGACCTGCGCCGAGACATGTGCGGATCTCTTCGCAGCGCACTTTGAGCGAGTACATCGTCTTCTTCTCGAACGCCACGGTCGGCGTGAATGTCAGCAGCCCGTCGCTGGCGGAGAACGCCACTTTGCCATGCACGCTCGTGCCTTTGCTGCTGACGTTGGTCACCTTGAGAACCTGCTGCTGCGTGTTGACGCTGATCACGGCCGGATCCAAGTGGATTGCAATGCGTGCTGGAACCCGCTGACACGTCTCGCCGTTCGCTGGAGTGATGCGGCGGATGTGCTTCTCGAGCGCGTCCGCTCGCCGCAGCTGCGCGAGAGCGTCTCGAGTGGACAGTGCGTCCAGCTCCACAGTCAGATCTGCGACGACCTGCTCTTGCACGTCAACGACTTCCTCCGTGCTTTCGCTCGACGCTGCTGCTTTGATGGACTTCGGCACGAGCTCCAAGGCGTGAGCGAGCTGCTGGGCGACCAAGATCTTGGTGTCGCTCGACTGGCTCTCGTGTGTGCCTAGCACCTGCAGCGCAAAGACTCGCATCGATTCCGCCGCCATTCGCTCACGATCTTCACCCTCTTTACCAGCAGCAGCAGATAATGATGATGATGATGGTGGTGGTGGCAGTTGAGGCGTCTTCGCAAGCTCCGAATCGAGGAAGACCTGAAGATCCTGCACGATGTCTTTCGCGCCTCGAAGGGACTTGCCGTCGCTCGTGAGCATATCGATGGCTCGTTCGAGTACACTCCTCAGATCGCTTTCAAACCACTCGTTCAGCAGCAAACTATCGTCGCACGAGACACAACACGCGCAAGCAGCAAACAAACAATCGTTAGATCCGCCGCAAATCACCCTGTGACAAATGGAGAAAAGCTCGTACGCACTGTTGCAGCCAGCCAGTCGCCGAAAGTTTCATCACGATCTTGAACATGTCCAGTGCCATCTGGTGCAGCTTTGTCGTCACTTTTGTGAAAAACTCGACCGGGTAGCAGTCCAGCTCTGGCACGAGACGCTCGAGCAGCGCCAGTTTCGCGATCCAGCGCGCGACCCACCGCCTCCGCATACGCACTTTCCTCCCACGCTTCTCGAGGCGATGCAAAGCCAGGAGCAGCAGCGCGAGCTCTCGATTCGACGCGCGGTACTTGGTTTTCAGCGCCTCGAGCGATTTCGCGACAGACTCCGCACCATCGTTTGGGAACCCAAAGAGAGCCTCGAAGTGCTCGAACGTAGCGTAGATAGCTGTAAGGAGATGCTGCAGTCGGGCTCTCGACTCGATCACAGCGCCAGAGCAGTCCTCACAGATAGCAGACGCAGCGATCGGAGAACGATCAGTCGGTGAAGAGTGCTGCAGCGATCGAAGCTTCCGCACGAGTCCAGCAGCACTCTTAGCGCGGCTTGTGTCCGAGTCTGCTCGGGACTGGGCGGACGCTGATTCGCCTTCTTCGTTTTCCACCACGAAGGGCTCTAGGAGCAACGGCTCACTGTACATGCCAAAGCTGTCCAGACTGCACTGCGCCACACGAAAGCAGCCAGCAAACGCGTCGGTCGTGATCTTTGCGAACGGCTCAAAGCCAAAGTGCACGACTTTGTACATGCCGTCGATGATGCTCGTCTTGGTCTTGTCGAACCACCACGCCTGGTCGTAGCGTAGCCAGAACGTGTCGGAGAACTTGGCAAGCTCGACAATGTAGAAGTACGGGGCGAACTCGCGCTCGCCCTCCTGGAGCTCTTCGAAGCCGCGACTCGCAGGGTTTGCATCATCTGGCTCATCAGCGACCGTGCGTCCTGCGTCGAGTAGCGAGAACCGGGAGCCGCGAAGTGTGCTTTTCCGGCCACCAATCGATCTGCTGCTGCTGCTCGTGATGGTAGCAGCCACTTTGCTGAAAGCGAACTCGAGAACCACTTGGCTCGGCGTGCGCTGAGCCAGTTTGGGCATCGGAGGTATGCGCAGCGCATCGTTTGCAACTGGAATGAGCACGTGCCATTGCGCTTCGCTCAGGAGGACACTATACAAAGACGCATCCGCCTTGGATTGCTGCTTGCTGCTGAACGCGTACGAGCTGGGTTTGCGGACAGCAACGGCGATGCGGAATGCGCAAAACGGAGGCAGCGGCTCTTCTGGCGTCGCTGAAGACGCTTCCACAAGCTCACTCGGCTGCAGTTCGACTTGCGCTGCGACGCAGTGGCTCTGATGAGAAGCTCCAGCTGTCCAATCCTTGTCCTTCTTGTCCGCAGGCGCCTCCCACTGGTACACGATGCGCTCGCTTGTGCCGATTTGGAAAACGAGGAGATTCGTACGCCGCATCCCCACTGTGATCGTATCGATTGCCCACTGCTGTTCACTCGCATCGCTGGACGAGTTCTTTGTGTTTCCCAAGTGCTCGTGGATTTGGATCATCGCGCGGCGGACGGCATCGGGACGATCTCTCGAGATCCACAGCGACGTCCCCACTTTCCTGTGATACATCGCTGTTGCGACGCGCTTCGGGCGAACGAAATAGAGCTGAACCTGCAGTGCAATACGAGCAATGCAACCACACGAAGTAAACAGTCGATCGATGACCGAAGAGCAAAACAAAAGCACCAATAGAGCCCAACTCGCTCGCTCACCTGTTCCAGCGGATGCTGATCCAGATCGAGGCTGTCTGGGGAGCTTCGAGAGATCACAGCAAACGCTCCGAACGCGGAGATCTCGACGCCGACTTCAGATCTGCAACTACTGGAGGCTGTCTTTCCCTGCTGCTGACTGCTCTCGATGCCCACGTGCGAAACGCTCTGAAGATCCTGGTACTTCCCAGTTGCAGGATCCACTCTCACAACGACAAGCTGGTGGTGCGGGTCGAGCGGATCCATCGAGTGAGGGATCGAAAGCGTCACGGGACGCAGAAAGCCTGGGACAGCAGACGGGAGAACCTCGATAACACAGCTCACGAGGATCTCGCCATGACGCAGCTTCAGCGGCTCCATCTGCTGCTTCTCTGCTAGCTGAGCCAGCGCTCGCATCAGCACTTCGAGACCGACCGAGTCCGAGACGTCATTCCCGTGCGCGTCCAGACAGTTGAAGCAGCGCGGAGGCAGCAGCAGCCTCGCTCCCGTCTCGCGATGCACCAGCAACGCACCGGCGCTCGCCTTCACCTTGTGTATCATCAGTTCGTCGTCAGTGCCACTGCGCAGAAGCTCGCGTGGAATCTGGTATTTCTGGGACGGATCAACTTCAAACTGGTCGTCGACGACAACCACCTCCATGGTCACTGACGTCGCCATACCTTTCCAGTTGCTCACTTCGCAGTAGTAGCGACCGGCGTTGTGCGGCTGGATGCTCTGCGAGATGTAAAGGAAGGGCTGCGTAGCGCCATCGACAGGAGCTGCGTCGATGAACCACTGGTAGCTCAGCGGCTCGCCTTTTGCGACCACCGATACCTTGACGAACGACTCGATGGCTGCGTGCAGCACCGGTGGAAGGTCGCGCTGGATCACTGGCGCACCTTCATTGGGTGGTTGGACATGACACGGTTAGCTGAATGGCTATGACGATAGCGAGGCAGCTGGAGAGTTGCTGAGCGGCACGAACCGTAGTAGCCCCATTTGTCGACAAAGCCCTGCCAAACGGCTTGGATCTCGCTCACAGCTGCGACGATATCTCCGTGGTGCTGCTGGAGCAGGATATCTCGACAGCGCGCCAACGGAAACTCTGGCACACCCGCAAAGTAGTCCTGGAGCATGCGCTGGCAGTACTGCGAGCAAAAAAGGCATCGAGAGAGAATGAGGAGGACGCAGAGATAGCGAGGTGAGAAAGAGCGACACATCAGTAATGCACGCACGCGATGAGCGCTCTCGTAGTGTCTGCTGTCGAGCAGCCACGCTGACGAGGCGAGACATCTGTGCGCGACTGCGACCGCCATCCAGATCACCATCTCGTCCGGACACTTGTTCGCGACCGCGTTCACAACCAGACTGAGTCCCTGCATTTGCATCCAGCACACAGTCATACTATCAAACACACACTGCAGCAGGCTATCATCGACTCGACCATAAGCGAGTCTATATACATATGCTCGCCACTGCACCTCGTTGTCTTTCTCGAGAATGGCGGGAAGTGTCCGGTCGACGAGCCACGAGAGCTTCTCGAGCGGCCATCGCTCCTCCAGTGCGTAGAACAGCGGTGTGCGGTGCTGCAGACACAGCGTGTCAGTGGCGTCATCAGTGCCAGCGAGTACATGATGTGACTGCCTTGTTGTGCGGCACGGCTCAGCACGTACACACTCGTCCAGCAGCTCGGCGCTCTTGGGAAAGACTGCAGCGACGAATGTCACGAGCTCAAACGACGCGTCGCTCAGCTCCTGGCCGCAGTGACTCAGCGACGTCACCACGGCGTGCAGCGGCAGTTCGCTCTATGCAGTCACGAACACAGCATAAGTTAGCTCCGTTTACGCCACTTGCATCCATGGGAGTCGTCCACTCGCTCACCTCGTAGAAGTGCGCTTGGCGCCATTCGCGCGCCGTCGCTACCTGGAAGCGGTGCTTGCGCGTCAGGACCGCGCACCGCCACGCGCGCACGCACGTGAACAGCCGCGCGTCGCGTCTCACCGGCGAGTCAAAGAAGAGCTCTCGCCAGCAGCCCTCCATTCGTGCACTTGGATCCACCGAGGGCGATCGGGCTGTCATCGCAGGCTCATGCCCGCTTTGCGTTTGCTTGGATTCGAGGATTGAAGCGCTGCGATCCTCCGAGTCAGATCAGAGAATGGGTTTTACCTGCGTTAAGCGGTCGACTCAGACATGTAGCGCGTAGTAGAGGTGTTCCGATTCAAAAATTGCGCGCGGTGTTTGATTTGTGCGAGCACGAGACGAAAGAAAAAAAGAAAATGGCGGAGCGAGCAGCCGACGACGGAGCTGAGGGCTCGCCGCAGACCGAGCGTCGCCAGCAGCGAGCAGCGTACGCGGCGTCATCGTCCATGCCGAGGTGCGCGCTGTTCTGCTCAACGCATGCGATGGTTCTACATAGCGGCGCGTACCCTGAGACTGATGTGCTGTGATGTCTCTCTGTGAGCAAAGCAGCGCCGCGGCGAATGGCGAGTTTGCCGAGCTCTACGCGTCCAAGATCGCCAAGCAGCTCCACGAGAGCGCCGCGCTGCAGGACTCACTCGTACGCCTGTGTTGCATCCCCTGTGAGTATCATTCTCCGTCGCTGGTATGCGCATACACTGACCACTGCTCGCATGCCACAGGAGAAGCTCCGGACGCTGCAGCAGGAGTACCTGGAGAAGCAGGTGAAGCAGAACCTGCTCGATAAGCTCATCCACATCGAGACGCTAGACGAGCTGCAGGCCGCAGTGGCGTCGCCAGCAGACGTGCACAGCGCGCACCGTCTGAGCAAGCTGGAGCTCCAGAAGGCGATCCAGGAGCGCGCGCGATGGGTGCAGAAGATCGAACTAGCGGCGCGCGAGATCGAAGCCGAGAAGCACAGCGTCGTCGAGCACAACTACGACCGTCCGGCGTTCGAGAGCGAGCTCGAGCGGCTGACGGGCGAGTGGAAGGAGCTGCAGAAGCGCAATGCGCAGCGCAAGGCGGGGATCCAGATGGCCACGGGGCTCATGATCAACGACGAAGACGACTGCAGCCGCGTGCTCGACCAGCAGACGCAGAGCATCCAGGATCTCCACCAGAAGCAGAAGCGGCTCGAGGTACACTATCTGTCTATCTGTCTACCTGGTTTATGGGAGAGAAGCGATGGGGTCACTGATGGGCACGATGCCGATTTATTTTGCTTTCTGCGTGACTGTAGGACAAGAAGATCGACATTACGACGCAGGTGAAGCAGACGCAGGAGAAGATCAGCACGATCGCGAAGAAGAACGACCTGCGCAGCAAGGACGTCGAGGCCAAGCAGCGTCAAGAGGACTTCTTCTCGCTCCAGCGCATGAAGCAGTGGTGCGCATTTGGCACCATTTCGGTATGCTAGTGAGGGAGACGTCGGCGACTCACCCTGGTGCTCCTTTGAGTGTCGTGATTGCTAGGTACGAGGACATGAGCCGCATCTCGTCGCAGATCTCGGGCATCGAGATCAGCCACATCTCGAACGAGTTCATGGAGGTCACGGTGCTCAAGAGCCACTCGCTGCGCGTCTTCTACGACGCCGACACGCTGCGCGTTCGCCACGTCGAGGTGCATCTGTGGGCTTGGATGCTCTGTGCGTTGCTGAGATGGTGTGTTGGCTAATCGTGCATGCTTGGGTTTGCTCTCCTTTCTCTGGCAAATAGTTTTCGCAGCAGGACGTTGAGACCGAGGACCTCGTGGCCATCGTGCTCCGCGACAACGACATGCAGTTCTTCTTGTGCGAGTTCCGGGATCGAATAAGCAACACCCGAGCGTAAAATCTGCCAGCCAGCCAGCGAAGAGGTGTTCTATCCGAATACCTTTCTTCCCACAACCAACTTACCTTCGAGGTGCCAACACGAGTTCAGGTTTTTTTTCCATTAACAATAACCCCGACAACGAGAAAAACAAGTCACGACACTTTGCCAACCACAGCTCAAAAAACACTTGACAATCAATAACTACAGTGTGAAAGAAAGAAAACAACATATTACCTCAGCATTCGAGCGCGGCTTCGATCTCGGACAGCGAGAGCCCAGCGGCCGTGAGCTGCTGCCGCGCGAGCGCGCGCTCGACCTGCAGCCGGAGCTTCGCGGTCTGCACCTCGTACTGGAGCTTCTCGCACTCGAGCCGGCTCTTCTCCTCGTCCATCTTGAAGCGCTTGCGGTTGCGCTCCTCATGCGCCACGTCGAACATGGAACCGGTCGCTTGCGTGCTCTGCCGTGACTCCAGCTGTCCAGACGCCGACGACTCGGAGGCTGCTGCTGCTGCTGCTGCCGACGCGATCACAGCCGCGCCGGTGAGGAAGCTGTTGCTAGGAGCGCTGACACTGTTTCCAGCTCTTGGCAAAGGGGAGGAAGAAGTCGACAAGAGCGACTTTCGCTTCGAAGCAGCAGTTGGCTGGCGTCTCTCGGCTGCGCGGTTCGCGAGCGTGTTTATCGCAGGCGACGACGCTCGCTCGTTGCGCTCGTCGTGCGGAAATGCGCCATTGGACATTGTCTCTATAACCACCACAGGCGAGCCGCCGCCTTCTTCCGAGTCTCCCTGCTGCTGCTGCTGCTGCTGCTGCTGTTTTTGCGGCTCATTCGCTTCGCCGACGGCAATCGCTTCTTTCTTCTTGAGCGCACGCGGACCCGTGCCGCGTGGAGCTTTCCGAGGTAGCGCGGTTGCTTTCGACGGCGACGACCCGGACGACGTAACTGAATGCGCAGACAATAGCGACGATGACGACGACGCGGACGAAAACGACGACAACGACGTGAGCGACGTGAGCGACGCCCCCATCGGCTGGTGCACAATCGCGTCGAAGGCGTGGAAGTACCGGCACGTGCGCAGCACGTAGGCTTCCACGGGGTTGCTGCTCTCGGCGGACGCGTCCACGCCGACCGGCAGGTCACCCGTGTCCACGCTCGCGGCGTCCGGGATCTTGCCGTTGTAGCCGTGCTGCACGAGCCACGTCACGGCGGCGTCGTACGCGCGCTCGAGCTCGCTAATCTGCGTGCGGATGTTGGCGTTCTCGCGGTGCAGGATGCCGTGCTTGCGCATCTCGGCCTTGATCTCGGAGCAGAGCGCCTCGCGCGTCTCGCCGAACTGCGACTTGCCGGCACGCCAGCGCGTGTAGTTGCCGGGCGTCGTGAGCCAGTCGAGCAGCACGCCGATGCTCGTCTTGCCGCCGCGCGTGGCGGCGTCGCTGTCCCAGAGGATGCGCTGCTTCTTCAGCGGCGCTCGGCGGCTCGGCGTGTCGCCGGACACGGAGCCCGGTGTGCTGGGGACCGCGGCACTGCCGCCAGCCGAGCCATTGGCAGCAGCGGGAGGCGGCGGCGGTGGCGGCGCGTCTGCTCCGGAGCTGCTCATGCCGAGAGCTCGCGTGGTGGTCGTTCGATGTTTTCGCGTTTTGCTTTTCAAGCTTGGGTTTGCGCTCGCAGGTTGAAAACGCGGTCGGGATCGGCTCCAGGAGAGTCGACTGTGAGAAAGCAGCGAATTCCTCATGGTTCGCGCCCTGCTTCACTAAAACCAGTTTTGCCGAGACCTAGGGTTGAGGTAATCATAATACTCATTTCTATTTCATCGATGAAATAGATTTGATCCGCTGTGCTCTCTGTAAACTACTTTGTGGCTGTAAACTACTTTACCACGCATTACAGCGGGATAGAATATGAGTTTCAAGCGATCGGTCGGACATACAAAAGACAAGATTAAAAGCTGGTTGCATAGACACGATTCTTACCTGCGATATGTGCTGGAAGGAGGTAAGAATCGTGTCTATGCGACCGGCGTTTTGTCCTTCTTTTACTATGTACCGACCGACCGATCATGCACTTTCTTACCTGCCATAATGGGTTGATGAACCAGCTAGCCCGATTATTCCAAAACCGCACACAGAAAGGCGATGCCCCCTCGCTCCGCTCATGTCACTTTTTCCCCCTTGCATTTGGGTGGACTCGCTTCCCACAAAATTTCTCACATTGTCAACTGAAAGCCATCCACGAACTGCCCTTACTTCATTGAACACTTCCTGGAAATCAATATCCATCGGCACGGTTCTCTGAGCCACATTATCCCAGAACGCTCGGGTCAAAAATGGGGTCGGATTAGCAATTGGAGTCGACCGCTGTTTTTGAACGATATGTGTTTTTCTAGAAAAAATACTATTCACGAAAACCTCCAACGCGCAATATTAGCTTTCCCACAACTTATATTGGAAAGATTACCTTGCCGTTTGTATAAAACCTTCCAGTATAAGTTGTGGGAAAGCTAATATTGCGCGCTGGAGGTTTTCGTGAATAGTATTTATCACTTAAAGACTTGGGTTTTGTATACTATTCATATTATGAAAGAATATATAATACCGCTAAACATATTACAGTCGGGCAAAGACACCATCTCGCGCTCTCTGTTGCCATCCATTCATCACCAGAAAAAAGACGCTAAAAAAGTTGTCTACAGGAGGCGTTGCTGCTAGAGCTGCTAAAGCTGCTGCTGAAGCTGTCCGTAGTGCTCGCGCTACTCCTGCTGCTGGAACTGCTCGTGGAGCTCGCCAACCGCTCGTACACCGTGCTCTTGGACACTCCAGCAATCGTCGCGAGCTCCGTCACCGACACATTCGCATTTTCGCCAGAGCCCGAGCCATTTCCTCGGACAGCGTTCTGTAGTTGCGTGGGGTGCTCATCTCAAATCGCGCGAATTGCAGAGTGTCGCTGCCGTCGTCGTGTGCTCATCCTATCGGGAGATCACGCGCAGACGCAGCGCTTCGGCTGCACACTTTTCCATCCGACTCCGGCAGTCCGCTCTGCCAGTCGCCAAGTTGCTGCGTCCTGGTCTCACACCCGTCGGCCGCTGATTCGCAAGCTGATCCCGCGCGCGCGACCAGCAGCAGCATACTCCATTGGTCACGGGTCCGCGCCATCAGAGCTACAGCAGCAGTCTTGAGGACGGCGACGGCCGCGCAAGCGTGCATTATAGGTTCTTCAAGAACTACGTCTGTTGGTGCACGTTCCTGCGCACCAAGCCGTACCTGGCCGGCACTCCGAAGGTGCAGCAGCATCAGCAACAGCACGCCTCGAACGATTTCGAGCGCTCTCGACGATGAACTCGGTGCCGGCATCCACGCTGGAGACTTCAGCCGCGCTGCAGCGTCCCTTCAGGACACCATCACGAAAGCGCTGCTGCTGCTGGCGGACATCGTCTCCGCGCGTCAGAACAGCACGCCGCGTTTTGACATACTGGAGCGCCAAGCCGAAAGCAGCACAACAAGGCAGCTCACCACAGCGTGGCAGCTCCAAAGCGCAGGCAGTAACGAGTAGTTCGGCTCGACCCAGACGTAGCTCAGCGCCGGCGACAGAACGTGGTGCAGTGTGGCTGCAAGAGCCACCACAAGTTCTACGAAGCGCAGTCGCAGCGAGATTACAACCACCACCAGAACAGCAGGCACAAGAGAGCGCGCTGAGCTCAACTCGTGCGTCACGAAGATCGCGATCTTCCTGGTGCACGGGTTGCACCTGAGAAGGAGCATAAGCGCCGCTCTCCGAGGCGTCAAACACGCCTGCTTGTGCAAGGTACTTGAGGTGCCTGGTGAGCAAACTCACGAGGAAGCAAAGAACATGCTCAAGCCTGGATCTCAGCTCGAGATCCTGTTCTCCCCGATCGGCAGTGATTCGCCAGAGCACTTGGCGTGATTGCTCAGGGCAAATACGCGAAGCCAGCATGGGCGTTGACATCAGCGTGTGTTCCTCCACACATGAAGACTTGTGTGCCAAGCTACTTGTGGACAAAGCTCGCGGAGTATTTGTCGAGGTCTTCTTAGACGTCGTGCAAACGCACACTAACGAGGCGGTGCACCACAAGCTTCTGGAGGCTCGAACTCCTGTCTTCATGCGAAAGAGGGTGTCGTTCATGCTCCACGAAAATCGTTTCCCTGCAGACATCACAGAAACAGAATTGTGTGGTGTGTATAGAGGTAGTCTGCACTGCTTCACACCTGGAGGGACAACTCAGCGACTCTGCTGCAGATGCCAACACCGACACCACTCGCACCGATACCATTCCATGGTTCGCAAAACCGACTACTCCAAACGTGGGCAATGAACGCGGCCGTCAGTGCGTTCCTGGATTTCGAGCGAGCGCCGTTCTGGACGATCCCAAGAGCGTGTGGGCGTGACGACATGCGTCTGCTGCATCGGCTCGCGCGCCGTGAGTACATCGTGTTCAAGCGTTCGCGATCAACACGCCTCCATGAAGGCTCTTCACGAGCTCGCCTCAGCGAGACCATGGCCGAGAGATCCAGGACACTGCACTAGCCCACGACAGAAGCCCACGAAAAACTCATGCTCGAGATGATCGCTCATCACCTTCAACGCGGCAGCGCAGGCGCTCGGGAAGCGCATGAAGCTGCGCCTCGCAGCCACAACGTGTGGATCAGAATGGCCGATCACCTCGATGTTGACTCCACACTGAACTCTATCTATTCGCCATTATGGTCTACTCCTTCTTCGTCTTCTTCGCGCGCACTTTCTTCTTCAGCGGCTTCTTCATCGACAGCGGGTTCGGTCCCTTGGCGCGCGCCTTCTTGAGCCGCCGCTGCTCCTGCTCCGCGCTCTCGCGGTCGTCGTCGCCGCCGTCCGCCGCCATGTGGTCGAGCTTGCGCTTCTCGTTCACGTCGAGCTTCGAGCGCATCGCGGTCTCCTCCTGGCGCACGATTGCCAGCGTGGCGCGCGAAATGTCTTCGAACACGAGCACCGAGCGGTTCAGGTACAGCAGCGGCACGCCCGCGATGCCGCGCAGCTCCTTGCGCAGCTCCACCTCCTGGGTCGCGACCAGGAACTTGCGCTCGTTGCGCTCGCCGATGAGGCGGCGGATCTCAGACGTCACGTCCACTGCTGGCGCTGCAGCTTCGTCGCCTTTCTTCGCCGGCGCGCTCGCCGCCGTCTCTCTGTCGTCCTCCACGACGATGAACGACTGCGCGATCTCGAACGCGGGACGCATGTCGTCACCGAGCAGCTCGAGCTCTTTCAGCGCAGACCGCGGGATGTAGTACTGCACCTCGTGCGGCTTCACCTGCAGGAACTTGGGCAGGCGCTCGTGGATGTCGACCTTCATCTGCATGCACATGGCGATGAAGTTGCCGTCGAGCAGCAGCTTGTAGGGCGGCTTGATACCGCAGAGGAAGTGGAACTGGCGCAGCGCCTTGCGGATGCCCTTGGCGCGCAGATACCGCATGCTGCTTGTTCTGTGTGTGTGTGTGGCTGGCTGGCTGTTCGTGCGGAGGGGGAAGGCGAGCGAGCGAGTGCTCTGCGGAGAGCTTCCTGCTGCTGTGGCGATGGCTTTATGAGCTTCTCTGACGGACGACGTTTCAGAAGAAAAGCACTGGCGGTGACCACGAGCGCCGTTAGCGTGGCCCACACTACGGAAATAACCGATTTTATCGTTCGCGAGAATTTGGTCAGTTGCAAATCGCTCACTATAGGGCTTCAATGCCGGAAGTGACCACTATTCTCGACGCTAGAACAACGTTTCAAACTAAACCCCGTGAAAGCGAATACATCTCGAAGCCGTCCACACGTGCACGTCACCTTCCTTGTTCAGAAATGCTGCATTCGTTCCTGAGCTCAAAGCCAAAAAGCGCAGAAGAAGAAGAAGACTGCGAGCGATGGCGACGAGCATGCGCGACTTCGAGGCCGCGCAGGCCGAGGCCATGGAGCTGCTGCTGCAGCAGTGCGTGGACACCGCGAGCAGCGATCTGCAAGGTGCGTTGCTGCGCTGTCTGTTTCACCCGAGCAGCTCTCTGGATCGACATGGACGAGTTCTGTAGTCGAGGACTTGCTAACAAATGCATGTCTGTGTGGCTTTTTGGCAGTGAATCCACGCACCAGCGCCGCGCACACCGCGTCGCTGATGGACATGCTCGCGCAGAGCTGCGAAGAGGCGAGCGCGATGGTGCAGGACATGAGCTACGAGGACGTCGCGACGAGTCTCGCGCACGCGATCAGCGCGACGCAGGAGAGTCTGCGCAGCGTGCGCGAGAACGTGAGCGAGATCCTGGCCGACCCGGAGAAGATGCACGCGCTCTGCCAGAACCTGCAGTCGGCGAACCACCCGATGCTGCTGGAAGCAATGGCGCCAAGCGACGAGCCGAAGCGACCGCCAACGACGCTTGCGAGCAGGAGTGTAGCGTCGACGCAGCTCGCTGTGCCATCAGACGAAGAGAACGTGCGCCACATGATGGCATTCACAGAAAATATGTGTGGTGTGCTGGACGACGCGCTCAGCACGATCACGAAGGACGAGCTGGCACTCACGGCGCAGCTCTCGCTCGGCATTGCGCAGAAGATACTCGAGGCAGGGCAGTCGCTCTTCGTCTCTCTCGGCGACGAAGAGCGTCAGAAGCTCCGCGATGACCAGGCAGATCGGATCACGATCGAAGAGCTGCCAGACGACGCAGACGACGCGAGCAAGGAGGCTGCGCGACGTCGAGCATCGCGCCGCTCGCGAGCCAAGCAGCAGCGGAGCATCAAGCACACGGCTGCGCTGAGGACGTACGTGGAGAGCATGATGGCGAGGACGCGGAGCCAGGCGACGGAGCATCCGTACTTGGCTGGCGCGCTGACTGCAGTCAGCCTGCCGTTCGTTGGCTTTGCGGTACGCGCTTGCTGGCTGGTATAACTGCCATCGTTGACTCGAAAGGAAGTTTGAGTCTCATACCGTTCTGCTTTGTGGTTGACAGATTCCGGTTGCGAGCGTCGTCGGCGTCGCGCTAATGGTCGAGAAGTACTACCCCGAGCACGCGTCACTGACGGTCGAGATGGTGTCGAACTTTGTGCAAATGACGAAACTCTGGATCCTGCTCATGAAGATCAGCGCGCGGCAGCTCGCAGTCGTCGCGCGCGAGTGCTTCAAGTCCTGGTACGAGTACGCGTCCGCGCACGGGTACGTCGCCACAGGTATGGAGCTCGCGTCGACGTCCTACAGTGTCGGCTGCCTCTGCGTCTCGCGCGTGTACCAGAGCGCAGTTTCGTATGCGCAAACACCAGCAGCGAGTCCGTGATGTGTGTGAGTCCAGCGCTACAGCTTTCTCTTGCCCGTGACGAAGCTGTGTGCGGCGGTGGATGACTCAGCCCGTGTGGTTAACGGAGAGCTCCGTTTTTTTCTTCAGTGAGTGACAAGTAATTTAAGCGTTGGGAGAAGCGTTGGGAGAAGCGTTGACGGGCGTGTTTCGTGTCTACAAGCCGCGCGCGCGTATCGTGCACGAACCCGTGTCGCCTCCTTCTTCTCATTCGGCTAAGCGCGCAAGAAGCTGGACGAGAGCACATCGAGCGATGTGACGAGCTCGCCGCCTTGCAGGTCGAGGCTAAAATTACCATCCACATCGAGTTATCGCTCGGCACTCCGATTCTTATCACCAGAGCCTCTCGATCGTAATGCGAAGCCTCGACTCCGCTTGCTGTCTTGCTTGACTGCTCCCATTCCATCCCACCGACATCGAAGAAGCGCCGGGACTCACACAGATGGGAGCGAAGCAGAGCAAGCTGAAGAAGGAGCTCGCGACGCTGAAGGCGCAGGCGGCGCTCGCGAAGGCCAAGCACGACGAAGACCTCGAGGCGCTCAAGAGCGACAAGCGGGTGCTCGAGTTCAAGCTCAGCGTGTTGCAGGAGCTGGTAACGCATGCTTGCTTCATCGCCAGCTACTGGTACAAAAGCTCCGTGGTCTGGGATCTGAGGTAGCAGCTAACCTTTGTGTATAAATGCTCGGATGCTGCGTATGGCAGACGGCGCAGGCGCAGCTGGAGGCTGAGAAAGCGACTCAAGCAGCGCTCGAGAGCGACGAGCGCATGAAGGCGCTCAAGTGGGAGCTCGTGCGGAAGCTCACAGTGTTCACCGCCAGCAACTCCACAGTGTCGTCCGCATCCGCTCGCTCGTCTGCGACTTCACTGGCGACGTCCGAGTCGTCAACGCCTCGAGTGGCGCTCAACTGGAAGCTAAGGGATGGCGTGGTCGCGCTGCGCCGCTCGTCCACGACGATGCTGCCTTCCAGTGGCTCCAAGCCAGTAGGAGCAACTCAACGTCCGCATGCTCAGAGTGAGCCAGTGATGCCGCAGAAGCAGACTCTGGCGACGAAGCAGGAGCCAAAGAAGGTGCGCGACCTGCAAGATCCGGAAGCAGAGATGAGTACCGACGCAGCATCCAGGTCGACCATCGCAAAGCAGGGGGATGCCAAGCCAGTCAAGAGCACCAGCAGCGACAACAATGAAGAGAAAGAGGACGTACACGTTGGAGCTACTACCGCGACAGCTCTGCAGCCCATGGCAGCGCCGTCGTCAGCGTCGTCTTCTGAGACCGAGTCGAAGAGCAAGTACCCGGCGATCTCAAGGAAGAGATCGGCCCAGGGGCTCCAGCCCAAGCCGTCGATTGCTAGTAGACGAGAGGAAAGCAAGTCGTCGGTCTCTGACAACGACAGAGAGGCTGGCAAAAGCAGCAGCAGCAGCGAATCTGAAAGCGGCGAGAGACGAGCGCGGGCAGCTCCGAAACAAGCAGCTCGTGGCGCCAGTGGTGACGATCGAGAGGAAGGCACAGACCGAGAGCTCGAGGACTCGAGGCATCCGAGAGAGCGCAAAGGCGAAGGGAACGGTGCGGCAGTGCTCGCGTTCTCTGAGGATGAGGAGTCCAGCTAACACCGATCGTGCACACACTCGATGGAGATGGAGACTCATAGTAGAAGTGAGTTGGCTGACATGTACAGAATGATGAACGCGACTCATAAACAAACGGTACTCTAAACTGTCCGCATCAGGAGGACACAAGCGGACACTCGCTTGTCTCCTCACTTCCTGTCCGTACTCTAGGGGCTCTATCAAATCTAACAGAGAGTTGCGCTTTCCTGTCCGTGACTGAGCTTTGCGCTCATGATGCCGCCTGCTAAGCGTCGACGTCGAAGCACTGGCGACAGCGAGGCTCGTACAGGTCGCTCCCTCCGATTAGCTGCGTAGCAGGCAAGGCGTTTGTGAGTTCTCGTCGAAAGAGTTAGCCATGCATGCGATAAACCATCTTCGAGCGCACCTCCACGGATTTGTCGGCGACGATGCGTCTCGTGAACGCTACGAGCACAAATGCGAGTATGCACAGCGAGAGAGCATCGAGTGAGCTAAACACAACCCACGCACGACGGCTTATGCGGGTGCCATGCTGAATGGGAGCAGTACGCACCGGCGTCGTGGCCGCAGACCGTGCAGACAGCATTCAGCTTGATGACGTTCTCTGCTGCTGGGATCAGCTCGCACACGGACCCGAATGGCTGCAACGACACAGCTGATTCAGTACTGCTGCAGTCGCATGAACAGCGCGCTCGGATCGAGAGCTATCTCACGTACCTTTCGTTCGAATGTGCCGTCGAGCGCCGCGACGATCACCACTTTGCCTAGATTCGCCGCCTCGAGACAGAACTCCACGAGCTGCCACGAGCACAGACCAGCCAGCATAACACATCGTCGATTGTGAGCGCATTGTCATACCACACAGCATGTACGTAGAATAGAGCACGCATACAACGCACGTCTGGGAAGAACTGTCCTTCGTCGATGCCGATCACGTCCGCGTTGGCGAGGTACGGACGCACTTCCTCCAGGCGCGTCACGGGCTTGGCTTCAAACAGCATCTTGTCGTGCGTCGACAGCTTTCTGCGGGATCATTGCCACCGCACACGCGTTAGCGCCACGCACACATACAGCCTACAGCCAAACAGTGATCCGCAAGCACGCGGGACGAGCACTCGTGACGCACTCTTCTGAGTAGCGCGTGTCGTTCTTGTACTTGATCACGAGGCACTGGAGCTTGGCGTGCGCGAAGCGACGCACGCGGCGGATGAGCTCCGTGCTCTTGCCGCTGAACATCGGGCCGATGATGAGCTGGAGGTGGCCGGGCACGGTGCGCATGGCTAGCTGGCTGGCTGGTGGATGGACTGCTGAGAGCTCGCTGACGCTGTGGATGGATTGGCAAATGGCACTCCCGCCAAAAAAAATGGACACGCTTTCGTGTTTCGTGCTATGTGGCAAAAATCGACCAGGACAGGAGGAAGAGTCACACTAAACTAGGGCAGGGAGCTGTGTGGAGAGCAAAGTTGTTCCGCCACGTTATGTCAGGGTCGAGATGCTCGAAATGGGCCTCGGTCAGCATCCAAACTAGGGCAGACCACCTCGTTTTTGGTGCTGGTGCTCGAATTGGACCGAAAAAAAGGCAATTTCAAACAGCGAGCATCGACACAGACAAACTCACACAAAGACACTCAAAGCAAGAAGAGATGGTTGGCGAACAAGACGCCGCGCGCAAGAGCTTCGTCGTCGTGCACGTGCCGGCGGACGAGGGCAAGCAGCTGGAGGAGTGGCAGGTGGCACTGCCGGCGGACAAGGAGGCGCAGCTCGGGTGCCTCACGGAGCGCCTGCGCGCGCATTTCAAGCAGAGCGGCAATGGCGGCAACTCGACCGCAGAGCAGCAGGAGATCTTCAAGAAGCAGTTGCTGAGCCAGCTGCCCAAGGGACAGACCATGACGGACGACATGCTGGAGATGATGCTCGGCATGGACAGCCTCGTAGACTCGTTCCCGCTCATGCTCAACACGCGCGCAGTAAACCACGTGGGGGTGAACATGTACGTCGACGACAAGGGCACGGCGAAGGGGCTGCCGCGCAACGTGCGCGCGTCCGCGATCGCGCAGGCGTGCGGCAAGATGATCGAAGTGCGCGGCGACGCGTTTATCGCGCGCGTGTTTGACAACGGTGCGTCTTGATGCGCTGCGAATCGCTGTGTGTGTGTAGCACTGTGTGAAGCGTTGACGTTGGGTGGGCTGACATGCGCTTCTCTCTCGTCGGACTGTCCTGTTCACATCAGATGATGACTTTGAGCGCATGGACTTCCGCTTGTCCGAGGTCACGATGGACGCCGACTGGATCGCGATCGGCAAGGAGCAGAGCGCTGCGAGCGCGGCCGGCGCGTCCCCGTCGGCCATGGCGGCGGCCGCGATCTCCGCTGCGTCGTCCAAAAAGGCGCTGCCGCCGAGCGCCGTGCACGTGTGCGGCGCGCAGATGTGCTCGGCGAACGCGGCGCTGCGCTGCTCGCGGTGCAAGAACCAGCACTACTGCAGTGCCAAGTGCCAGAAGGCCGACTGGAAGACCCACAAGCTCTCGTGCACGAAAGCCTGAGGAGAGCGGAGCATAGCACACACATACACATAGAGGAAGGAGGTCGCCATGGCGTTTGATGGATTTCTCCGCATCGCGCTGCTTCCAGTTGGAGGCTGCGAATGGAAAGAGAATTGCGGACAAAAAAAGAATCGAGCGCGTCTCTTCAGACATTTTCCGTCGTTGTGAGCGCGAAATAGCATTGCAGCAACCCTTTCACATCTCACTGATATTGCTGTGATCGCTCGTTTTATGCTGTGACGCATTGAATCCATGGATCACAAAAGCCTTCTTATAGAGCATAAATTATAGCATACCCGATTGGCAGGGCAGTACAATATCAGCTCTGAACACCGCGCTGGAATCAATCCACCAAAGCTCGATGGATCGCACACGCGAAGCGACACGACAGAAGTTTCTTCCACCAGCATCAGTCCCGACAGCAGCAGTCTCCGATAGGCGACGCAGTCTCCGATAGACGACGCAGACGACGCAGCAGCACGCACTCACACTCGCCTGGCTGGCTGGCAATGAATGGTTTCCATTTCCAGCCTTCGCCCCGCACTCGCGCATCGCATCCACGGCGCTCGACAACCGCGTCAGCACAATAGCAGTCGCTCCCGAATGACGCAGCGTCGACGCGGCGCGAGTCGCGCAGCCGTAGTGACGACTGTAACGGCGCTCGTCGTGCCCCTGCAGGTGGCGCTGCTGTTGCTGGCGCTTGCGTGTAGCCCTTCGTCCGCACAGTCGCTCCGATCCACCACCAACAGCTCCAATAGCTCCAATAGCTCCAATGCAACGACCGCCAGCAGCAGCAACAGCTCATCGTCAGCATCGTCGCCATCGCAAGAAGAGCACGGCATGATCAGCAAGAACGTCGTGCCGTCGCCCGGCGCTGACGGCAGTGCCGATGCGAACGGCGACAGCGGGCACGCCGTGGCGCTGAGTCTGCAGGTGACGATGCTCTTCGTGGTCTTCCTGCTGCTGCTCTGCGTGGGCGTCTGCTGCTCGCTCCAGTCGCTCTGCCGCAAGTACAAGTGCTGCTCGAGCGTCTACGGTCACCGCGACACGAGCTTCGACGCGATGGTCTCGCGCTCCGGGAGCTGCTTCCGCGAGGATCTGCTCAACGACGACGAGCTGCTGCGGCTCTGGATCTGCTGGTACTGCGACTTCGCCAACTACGAGATGAAGCTCCAGTGCGCGCTCTGCGGCCACGACAAGAAGCAGAAGGACTTTTCGCAGAGCCCCGGCCGCAAGCCCTCGGCCGTGCGTCCAGCGTCGCTCTTCGCGGCGTCGTCCGCGGGGCTCTCGCTCTCATCTGCCACGTCGTCGTCCACGTCGTCGGCGTCATCACTGATCCACGCAACGATGTCGCCGCCGTCGTCATCCTCAGCATCCGTGTTCAACCCGAGCTTCCTGGTGCACACGCCGCTGGAGCCACTGCCCGAGTCCCCGTCGACGACGAACCGCTCGGGAGTGACGCTCTCGACGCCGCCCGGCTCACCGCCGCCGTCGCCGTTATCGCTGCAGTCGCCAAGCCACTTGGAGATGAGTCCGCTGGGTATGAGCCAGCTCTACCACAAGGGGCAGGCGCTCGCGAGCTTCTCGGACACGCGGATACGACGGAAAGAGTGGCAGACGCGGCTGAATGAGCAGAACGAGATCGTGTGGTCGCGAAACCCGGAGCTGCTCTACCCCGGCGCGGGCTCGCTGTCTATGGACAGTGGCGAGCACCATCTGAGCACTCACAAAATGAGCGCGAGTTCGCCGTCGTCCTTCTCGTCGTCGTTCCCGGCTCCCAGCTCATCGTCCGTCGAGCCAATCGTCCAAGCGACTGCGTTCGTCAGTCGAACGGTGGACACGATCAGTAAGCGTCCACGCAAGAGCGACGCTTCAACATCAGCCACACAGCAGCAGCAGCAGCGCCAGAGCCAGAGCCAGCAATCGCCTCACAGCTCGATCTTCCTCGAGCCTGCAGAGAGCGCGCGGGTGTACGCGTCGCTTAGTGCGGAGCAGGCGAACTCGAGCAGCTTGTCCTGTGGTGTGTCCTCGCACGCCGTCGAGTCTGTGCGCGAGCTGTCGTTCCCCGAGAAGCACCGGTGGTTCATGCAGGAGACGTCGGCGATCCTCAACGTGCGCTGGGCGAGCCCGACGCTCGCGCACGACCTCGTGCTGCACATGCCGCGCGACGACCTCCTGCGCGCGACTGTCGAGGGACTCATGCGCGCGCCGCAGAAGCTGCTGCGCTCGCCACTGCGCGTGCAGTTCATGAACGAGCCGGGTATCGACGCTGGCGGCATCGTGCGCGAGTGGTTCGGTCTCGTGGTCGCAGAGTTCCTGGGTGAGAACACGGGGCTCTTCCACTGCGTGCACACGAGCGACGACGGCGTCGCGTACACGATCAACCCGAATGCGTCGATCGCAGTGGACGAGTACTTGCTGCACCTGCGCGCGTTTGGTCGGCTGCTGGGCAAAGCGCTCCTGGAGGGCCACCTCGTCTCTGCGCCGCTCACTGACGTGATGTTCAAGCACATCCTCGGCGCGCCGATCTCGTTCGCAGATCTCCAGGCAGTCGACCGAAAGCTGGCGCACAGCCTGCAGTTGCTCTGGGAGACGCCGCTGACCGACTCCGGTAGCCCTGATGACAACGACGACAACGACGACGACCCGTACGCGCTGGACTTCTCGATCTACCACACGGCTATGGGCACCGTGGACCTCAAACCGAACGGCCGCAACATCAAAGTCACGGAGCGCAACAAGAAGGAGTACGTGACGCTCTTTGTGCAGTGGCACCTGGCGAACTCGGTCTCGGACGAGGTTGGGGCGCTCGTGCGCGGCATCTACGACGTCGTTCCCGTGCACTTGCTCGCGCCGTTCGACCACAAGGAGCTGCGGCTGCTGCTCTGCGGCTCGCCCAAGATCGACGTGGGCGACTGGGAGGAGCACACGGTCGTGACGGGCAAAAAGGCGCGCAGTGCTGCGCGCGTCACCAGCTGGTTCTGGCGCATCCTGCGCTCGCTCTCGCCTGCAGAGCAGGGACGCATCCTGCAGTTCGCGACAGGTTCGGCGCGCGTGCCGATCCAGGGCTTCAAGGCGCTGACCACCAGCGATGGACGCTTGTGTCCGTTCACGATCAACTGTCTCCCGAAGCGCGAGTGTCTCTTCCTGCGCGCGTTCACGTGCTTCAACCGCCTCGACATGCCGCTCTATCGCAGTGAGAAGGAGCTCGAGCAGGCGATCACGATGCTGCTACAGATGGACGTCACAGGCTTTTCGCTCCAGTAGCGAGTCTATGTGTGCGGTGTCTCCCTGATGTGGACACTGCGCGAACGAACAAACAAAAGCAAATATTTAAAAGTATGGAAAACCAATCTGAGGAGGACAAATAATGAAATTAAAGAGAAATAGATCACACAACTCACGAAAGCACCATCTCCGTTAACACCGCTCAACCTCACGCCTCCTCTCTGTCGCCTCAACGCATGCACGCACGTACGCACGCACGCTCGCTCGCTCGCTCGCACTCACAACGGCAGGATGCGGTCCACCTCGCTCTGCGCCACGCCCGCGTCCAGCAGCTTCTTGCGCGCGAGCGCCGTCTCGTACACAACCTTGATCTTCTTCTGCTCGAGCTCCTGCAGCAGCGAGTCGCATTGCAGCTGGAAGAGTGCGTTGCGCTGCTCACGCTCTTCCTCGCACGCGCGCAGGATCGCCTGGAGCTCCGCTGGGTGGCGCGGCGGCTGCTGCTTGCTGCTCGTGGACGACGGCGCTTTCTTCCTGAGTTCCTCCTGCTGTTCTTTCTTCCTCTTCGCCTCCTCCAGCTGCTGCTGCTTGAGCTCGTCCTGCTCTTGCTGCAACTGTTTCTTCTTCTTGAGCTCTTCCTGCTGCTGCTTCTTCTTCTGCTTGAGCTCCTCCCGCTGCTGCTTCTTCTTCTGCTCTTCCTCCTGCTGCTGCTGCTTCTTGAGCTCCTGCTGCTCAGTCCACTGCGTCTTCTGCTTCTTGCGCGCGCTCGGCGGCGATAGCTCCGCGCTGGACGCCGAGATCGCGTCTTTTAGCAGCCCCGACGTCTTGCGCTTCGGAGCGATCGACGGTTTCGCACTCTGCAGCGACGATGCAGCGCCACCGCCAGCAGTCTTCTCTCGTGCAGGCGAGCCTGCCGCGACACTTCTCTCCACACGCTCCACAGACACGACGGTCTTCGTCAACGTTGACGCCGACGATGCCGCAATGGACGCCGCCTGCTTTGGCTGTCTGTGCTGCCGCGGCTGATCGGAGATCGGCGGTGCACTGTCCTCGTCGCTGAGCTGATCCAGCAGCCGCTGGCGGATCCGTCTGCCCTTGTTGGATCCTGTCGACGTCTGTGACGACGAAGCTGCTGCTGCTGCTACTGCTGCTGGGGTTGACGGCGAGTCTGGCGCCGGCGGTTCGCTCTCCTTTGTCTCTTCATCGTTGCCCACGACGCTGCCCACCACTGAGCGAGCCTTGCCGTACTCCTTCGAGGCTACTTGCTCCTGCTTGCTGGCTGACCTGCTGGCGCTAGCAGCAGCGCTGCTGGTGGTGGTGGTAGTAGCTGTGTCAGCTTCTCCGTGCACGGGACTCATCGTGTAAAGCTCTGGCTGGGAGGAGCTCGCAGCCTCGTCGGACCGCGACGCTTGCTCACTAGCACCATCGACACCGCCTGCACCCGACGCAGCCGTGTCCATCTCCGTGTCCGTGTCCTTTCCGCCACTCTCACCACGCTCGCGCGGTTTGTCTTCATTCGATCCGCCATAGTCTGTGCTCGTAGTCGTATCGCTCTTCCCACCACCATCCTCGTCGTCGTCGTCGCTCTCACCCTCGCTGCTGCGCTGCGTGATGTCCACGACCTTGGACGCCGCGGACTCGTTGTTTGTCACCGCGAACGCCGGCGCGAGCTCCTTGTAGTGACGGCAGAGCTGGTTCACATTCGCGTCCACGTCCTTGCCCGCGGTGCCGTTGAGGAACTTGGGCATGAGCGCCGTCTCCTCGAGCCACTTCTTGGCCGCCTGGAAGCTCTTCTCCACCACGATGATCTTCGCGTAGATGTCCATGTCCTTACGGTGCGCGATGCCTTCCTGCTGGAGCAGCGCGTTGACCTCGCGACAGAGACTGATGCGGCCCTCGCCGCTGGCGTCCACCACGCCCGAGGCAGCGGAGCGCGCGGCCCAGCGCGAGTAGTTGCCCGGAGTCGTGAGCCACTCGAGCAGCACGTCGAGCGACGTGCGCGAGTGCCTCGACGCGCGGTCGCTCTGCCAGCCGATGTTCCTGCGGCGGCCCGGCCCGTCGGCGCTCTCTCGTCGTCGCGGCACGGCGGTGGGCTTGGCGGTGCGCTTGGCGGTGCGCGGCATCAAATGGACCGGTCGAGCGTCCTTCGAGGCTTTTTGTATGCGCTTTTTGTATCCGATCATTTGGAGCCCACCCGCGGCTCCCATATTGTGAGCGGCCCTGTATTGTAGGCGACCTAGTCGCTACCCTCCTCTCGACCCGACTCTGAACGACAGAGGCGTCCTGCTCGTGCTCGGCTACTGCTGCTGCGCGGTACACGTCGCTCTCGTGCTCGGTCTCAACGTGAGCGCGTTTCACGCGAGCGTCACCAGAGCGAAGAGGAAGCGCAAGACTCTCTCCATCAGCCCTACCGATGCTGAGAAGGCAGAGATGCATAAGCGAATGCAAACCGTAGCCGAGGCGCTGATGCCCCCGACGACCGAGGTTCTGTTCTTCCCCGAAGAGAAGCTGCGAAGGACCAAGGGGTCTCCCAGACCACCACAGTTCGAGAGTCGGCATGTCAAGCGAATCCTCCATGCGATTGAGAGCGCGAAGGAGTCCGTGGACGTGTGCATGTACATGCTTTCGAACGAGAAGCTGGTGAACGCGCTC
>JAADWH010000295.1:0-28616 GCA_023335995.1 Globisporangium nagaii
CACTTCGAGCGACGCGTCGAACGGAGGAAGCTCGACGGGTCTGCTCGCGGGCTCGTTTGTCGGCGTCGCCGCTGTGATCGCTGTCGTCGCGGCCGTCGTCGCCAGCAAGCGCAAGACCAAGGCGCAGGCTGCTGCCGTTGAAGCCGCGGACGCCTCGGTCCTGGAAGCCTCGCCGCAGAGCACGACCTCGCAGTCCTTCCATCAAGTGTAAGGAGTTTTGCCATCCAGTAAGCTCCATTCCCAGCGTGGACAACCTGATCGAGGTACAAATATCTCCGCCCTGAAGGCGATCTGGGCGACCAGTTGGCCACCTCCAGTGCATGTTCACCGATACGAGGAGAGAGGTATCCCATCCTCTTTCCCTCATGAGCGTGACTTCTTTTTCAATTTTAACCGACAGGATCAATGACAACGGTATGCTGCCACTCCTAGCATTTGGTGTGAGCTGTCTGCGCTCCTTTCTTCGTCAAACTGGAGTCGTGGTGGTGGTGACCAAGATGGAACCCATCGCCTTGGGACCTGATCCATTGAGCGTTGAGAAGCTCCACCGCCTGGACGCTGTCGAAGTTTAGGCGAAAGATCGCCACGCAGGCTTCTTCGAAGCTTCGGATGTCGTGTCTTGCTGAGAAGAGTCATCCTGGATCGAGTCAGCACGCAGGGATGAGGTTACCACGCTGTGTTGCATGAGGAAGTAGAGCCCCAAGTCCATCATGACCTTCGCGAGGCGCTTGAGGATCACGAGCGGCGTTGCGCCACCTCGGAAAGCAGGCGCCGTCCACGGCACACACAGCAGCATGCGTGCTCTCATGCCCCACCATCCATCCCAAGACGCTGGTCAAATGCTTCTTCTTCTTCTTTTCCATGGGTTTTGCTGGGAAGTCTGCATGGAGGCAACTGTCTGCTGCAAATATAGCAAACGCTTGCAAGGAACGCTGTGTGATGCTGCGTTTTATGGATCTGTCGGTCTCTTGAAATAAACCAAATGCGCTGGATCCATTTTGTGCAACCACTCGCCCTTTTGCCCACGAGCTCCGGACGCCAGCAGGCAGCACGCAGTCGGAGAGCCGCTGCAGTTCACGAGAGGGGGAGCGACTCGCAGGCGCCGCCCATCGCCACGCGCGACGGAGACGAGCGAGAGGAGGAACAGGAGGAGGAGGAGATCACGAGCGAGCGAACGCAGCACCCGGTCGCCTGCAGACGGACAGCCCGCGCGCGTCCGCCTCTGCCTGCTCACTCGTACGTACCTATCCATTCCCCCCTTCGCGTCAACCAGCAGCCTGGATGGGGCTGCTTGCCAGCATGCGATCCTGCTCTTCTGCTGCTCATCGTCGCCGCGCCTGTTGTTGTGGCTCTCTCTGTATCTGCTATGCACGTGCGCTTGTCACAGGTTGGAAAGCCCTTTTCGCAGTGGATTTTTACCAGCGAGCGCGACGAAAGCGAACGAGCGAGCGTTGTCCGGTGCTCGCGCGTGTGTATTGAGCTGTGTGCGTGTGCGTGCGTGTGTGTGAACAGCAGGCTCACTCGCCTCTACTGTAGCTACCTCGCGAGCGTAGCATATAGCAGCAGCAGCAGCAGCTAGCAGAGCCCGCGATGATCATCAAGATCGTGCGCGCCGAGAACCTGCCGGCATCGGACGTGAATGGCACGAGCGACCCGTTCGTCAAGGTGTTCTACGACAGCAAGGAGGTGGCGGCGACACCCAAGATCAAGCGCGACCTGAACCCGCGCTGGGACGCCGTCGTGCTGCTCTCCCTTGCGCACACGAGCCCGCTGTACGTGACGCTCGAGGTGTGGGACCGCGATGAGCTCTCGGCGAACGACCTGCTCGGCGCGCTGCGGCTGCCGTTCCCGGACTGGCGCCCCCACGTCGACGAGTACCTCAAGCGGCAGCAGCTCGAGCGCCAGCGCAGCAACGCGCAGCAGAAAGCGCAGCAAATCCGCGATCTGCAGAAGCACCAGAGCGACGAGATCAGCTACGGCGGCGCGGCGGCAGCGGCAGCGCACGCGCGGCAGCTGGCGAAAGTCGACATGCAGCGCCGCAGTCGGTCGCTCAACTCGAGCAGCGTGCTGCAGCGCGCGGTCGTGCAGCAGGACGAGTCGAGTCAGCCGACGCGGCTGTCGTCGGGCTCGATCGCGTCGACGGCTGCGAGCGACGCCAGCAAGACCGATGCGATCAAGCCCGTGCTCATCTGGTCCAAGCTCGTGAAAGGCACGCTCGCGCAGGGCCGCATCCTGTGCTCGATCCAGTACGAAGAGCGGGACTTGCGGTTCTTTGTGAACCAGCCGTACGGCACGAACATCCAGGAGGTGCTGCTGCCGCAGAACCCGCGCTTCAAGCAGGAGTACTGCCACCTGCCGCGCAGCTGGCATCCGGACTTTGCCGTGCGCCAGGACGAGCTCTCGGCCATGCACGCCGGCACGCCGAAGGACTGCTTGTTCCCGTGGCACGAGAAGCTGTTGCACATGATCGAGGAGGTGACGGTCACGTTCCACGTGAACGAGTCGAACCAGGGCGTGCTCGCGACGCTCGTGCTGACCAACTACCGCATCTGGTTTGTGCCGTACAAGCGCGTGAAAGGGCTGATCCACGAAGACGTGCACACGATCCCAGTCGGGAAGATCCTCAAGGCCACGATCTCGCAGCAGAAGCGCAGCAACAACAACAACGTCAACGTACTCATCCTCGAGTGCATGGATGCCGGCCACTATCACGTCACACTCTCGCCGATCTCGCGCCTGCGCGACTCGGTGCGCGACTTCTCGCGTGAGGCCGAGGCGAAGCGCATCAAGCAGCTGCAGAACATCGTGTACGAGATCGAGTGGCTGCGGATCGAGAACAGCTTCTGCGCGACCTCGGATTTGAACCACGTGATCGCTGACAGCGAAGAGGAGAAAGACGAAGACGATTTGCGGTACTACACGCCGCGTCCAGGGGGGTCGGCGCGGCCGCCGGTGCTGGCTCGAGCCATGACGGAGCATCTCGGTATCAGCATCAACAGCAAAGCAGTGCTCAGCGCGAACCATCTCCCGTCCCAAAAAGGCAAGAGGTCGGGCAGCAACTTTAGCAGCATCCTGAGCAATTCGCCGACGAAGTCACCTCACCTCCAGCACCAGCACAGCGCGTCCCCGGCGCTTTCCACGACGACGAAAGTTGGGAAGCCTGCCTCTGGCGGACTGCACTTTGCCGGCAAGCGCCGCATTCAGTACAACGCAGAGGTGGAGTTTCGTCGTCAAGGCGTGTTCAGCCACCCGCGATGGAGAATGTGCACACTCAACAAGCAGTACGAGATATGCGCGACGTACCCGAGCTACTTGATGGTGCCGGCGATTCTCCCGGACGAGACGATCAACGAGGCGTCGCGGTTCCGAAGCAAGAACCGATTCCCAGCGCTCACGTGGATCCATCCGCGCACGGGTGCTCCATTGTGTCGGAGCAGTCAGCCGAACACTGGCATGCTGCGCAGCACGAACCAGAACGATCGAGCGCTCATCTGGGCGATCCGCGACGCAGCCATCCCCGCCGATCTGGCGTGGAAGTCGTCGAGCGCTCTGCCGAAGAAGAGCAGCATCCTCCACATTGTCGACGCGCGGCCAGAGATCAACGCGAAGAGCAATGCACTCACCGGGAAAGGTCACGAGTCGGTCAAGCAGTACGATCGCGAGGGGGTGCCGATGGCGTCGATCACGTTCATGGGCATCGACAACATCCACGTCGTGCGGAGCTCGTTCGCGGGTTTGGCGCAAGCGCTCTACGAGGTCGAGGACTCGAACTTCTTTGGCGCGGTGCAGAAAAGCCGATGGCTCGAGCACGTGTGCAACATCCTGCAAGGCGCTTCGGAGGTGGCGAATCACTTGGAGCGTGGCGACGCTGTGCTGGTGCACTGCAGTGACGGCTGGGACCGCACGGCGCAGCTCTCGGCGCTCGCTCAGCTCATGCTGGATCCGTACTACCGCACGCTCGAGGGTTTCGCGATCTTGATCGAGAAGGACTGGTGCTCGTTCGGGCATATGTTCAAGAAGCGCTGCGGCCACCCGACTTCGGACCAGACGTCGCCCATTTTCCCACAGTTCCTCGACGCGGTCTACCAGTTGACGCTGCAGTTCCCGACGCACTTCCAGTTCAACGAGCTCTTCCTGTCGACTGTCGCAGAGGCGGTGTACTCGTCGTGGCACGGGACGTTCCAGAAGAACTCGGAGCGCGATCGCCGCGTTTTCTTGGCGAAAGTGCCGACGGTGAGCGTCTGGGACGTCATTCGCGCGTCGACGGACCAGTACTTGAACCCGCTCTTCATCGGCGCGGAGATGTCGCACGGCCACTCGCGCATGGAGCCGATGCTGCCAGTGTGCAGAGTGCGCTTGATGCAGCTCTGGGTGAGTCAGTACCAGAAGGCGATCAGCCACATGCGCCTGCAGCAGCGCGAGTTCGAGATGCTGCTGCTCATTCGCCAGCAGGAGACCGAGCTGTCGAGACTCTACGCCGTGATCTCCGAGGATCAGCAGCTCGAGCTGCGCGCGTTCCAGCTCCGATCCGATATTGCGAGTCTCGCGCGGAGCATGAACCTCGAGTACCCTGTCGAGGAGGAGCAGAAAGAGAGCGTGCCGTCGTTCGCATCGATCGTCGCACGGTCGATCTCAGGACCTTCGGCGGCGGCGGCAGGGAGAGGCAAGCGCACATCTGCAGCCTCGGTCGACTTCCACGACTTGGTCAGCATGCTCTCGGCTGCGTCAGACCAGTCGAGCACGAGCGCGACGTACGATCCACGCAACAGTAGCGACGCGCGGCCGCAGCCAGACTTGTCCTCGAGCCCTGCGACGTCCCAGAGCACGAACTTGCCGAACGCGCGTCGTCGCAAATCCATCACGAGTCGGTCGCGCAGCAACAGTCTCAAGCTGAAGAACAGCCTCCTCAGCATGATGGGGCAGATGACTGGCTCGCACGACCGCACGACCGATGGCACGACCGCCCACGATGCTTCACCTCTGACGCCCGGTTCGATGACAATGCCGCCCGCGGCGACTGCTCGAACGCACTTCAACTCGCCGACCCTGCAGCCTCAGCAGCACCCTCACCAGCAGAACGGCATGGCGAGGCAGCGCAGCCACGACATGCTGCGGCGGGAAGTGCATCGTCTCGAGGAGCAGCTGTCCACGATGAACCACCAGGTTGCGCTGAAGGAAGACAGCGCGAAGCTCCTGTTGCGACACTTTCGCCATTACAACTACAACCTCCCCGAGACGGTCACGGGCTTCGAGTACGACAGTCCGTCGCCGACGAGCAAAGGCAGCAGAAAGGCGCAGCACCGAGGGAGCAGCAGGCTTCGCAACAGCGGCAGCAAGTCGGAGCGGTTCCACTCGCCGAGCGTCATGTCGCCATCTTCGTCGTCGTCTGCCGAGGAATCGTCTTCCTCGGCCGCGTCGGCGAGCAAGTTCAACAACGGCAACTCGAGCTCGAACGAGCAGCAGTCGTCGAACAACATGAGCTTCACGCCAGGGAGCTCTCCGCTGCTCACGACGACGAAGGTAATCTCGAGCGCTGGCAGTTTCCGCAACTCGCAGCCGGTGTGGGAGCGCGACGGCGACGCGCCGTGCTGCAAGCGCTGCAAGAAGAAGTTCAAGACTTTCTACCGCAACCGTCACCACTGTCGCTGCTGCGGGTACGTCTTCTGCGGTCGGTGCACGAGCAACCGCATGAATCTACCGGAGTTTGGCTACTACGACGTCGTGCGCGTCTGCAACATCTGCTACAACTCTGGCGAAGATGGGTAGACACAGACAACACAGCACACACACAGCACACACACAGCACAGATGAGTCCAACAGAGTTAGAGACAGCTATCAGAACACGCACCGAGAGACGCGGGTCCCCCTTTTTCCTTCTTCCTCTTCGCTATCGTTTGCTCAGTTGTTGCTCACCTTGTGCGTCAGCTACTGCGAGCCTTTGACCAGAAGTAGCTGTCGATTCGCGCTGCTGTACGCATTCCGCGGTGTCATGCCAGCCACCAGGCGAGCAGATTGGAACGAATCCGGAAGGTCCGTCGTGCCAGGATCCTCCTGCCTTGCCGCTCTCGGTGAACTCACTGTCAGCGTGTGGAGTGCACTCGGTCGTGGTCTCCCAAGCTGCAAAGTCGGTTCTCGCGGTGACGGAGATGGCGAGCTGAAGGCGACACTCCGTCCGCTCGCTGAGCCGATCGCAAACGCTGCATCGAAATGCGCTTTTTCAACCTGCTTCTCCTGCCTTGCAGCTCTGGGCGACGCTTTCTCGAGCAGCAGCGGGAACGCACCGTGATACTGTGGATCCCCCGCGAAAGCAAACCGTACAACCACATCACACACAGAATTGTCGTCAGTGGTAGCGTCGAGTCGTGTGCAACGCTCAAGAGTCCGAGCCCATGCACTTACCTTCTCCGGCGAGTACGCTCCTGGTCCCTTGGTCTCGCTGATAGCGTGGAAGCGCGGCGTCGCGGAATTCAGAGCCGAGACAGCGTTGCCTTTCTTCTTCATCTGGATCGCGAGGTCGTGCGACTCGTGCACATTGTAGAACTTCTGCACCGTTGCCTCTGCAGTCGGGTTCACGTCACGATCGTTCCTGCAAGTGTGCACGACCGTGGCGATTTAGTATGCGAATAGCAAAGAACACAGCAACCCACGTGACCAGAAGCGTTCATTACCTGTACAGCGAGACTGTTTTCGTCTGTGTGCTGATCGCCATGCTGTTCCACTCTTCGCGGAATAACGAGCCTGGACCTCGACTCGCTTCGCCATCTGCACAACTCACACACGTACATGAGCGAAATACGCATCGAGGAGACACCTCCAAAGGCTCTGCGTAGAGTTCACCTCAACCAACGCACCGTCGTCTCTGGGACTGAAGACAGTGGATCGGAAGGGCGAGTATTGGCTCTGCGCTTTTCGATTGTCGTACTCGCTCTGGGTTCGCAGCCGCAGCGGGAGCATCTGAGGCAGCATCTTGCTTTGCGCGACTCGTTCACTCCTCGTCAGAGATGCAATGCCTTTCGTCTGTGTCTCCGCCACCACCGAGCAGGCGAATCGACGGCTGCAGCTCAAGAAAAGGCACAGCGAGCGAGATGAACAGAACGCTCACCCAAGATTCACCGGCCACAACGAACAAGAGACTCGGTTCTTACCTGCTCGCTCGCTCGCTATTCTTGGCTTGTCGCCTCCGACTGACTGGGCACACTTGCGTCGGATGCAGTCCGTCGGCATGGAATCGCGAAGCTCAGTGGGTGCGGATCCTTCGGGTTCGCTGTGATCGTGTGCGTGCTGTACTGAGCGTAGAACGCGCGCCGCATGCTCTCAGACTCGTTGCAGGACGAGCAGTGCCACACGTTCGATAGGAAGAACACCACGGTGCCAGCAGCCGAGAGAATCGGCTCGGTCGCCACTGCGTCCAGATGCAGAGCTGCTGCTGCCTCACTGAATACACATGTCTTTGAATCACCACCGCTGTCAGCATCGACGAGTCCTAAAGAGAGGGACTGGGAGACGAACCGCAGCGGCCCGTTGCTCAGCACGACGTCATCGAGCGCGCACCACGCCGACAGATACGGCGGGATGCTCGAGCGGTGCACGCACATGGCCAACTGCTCGTCGTCGTCCCGATGCCATCGGAACTCGACTGATGTCTGCGGCGGCTTGACCACGTAGTGCTCATTGAAGAAGAAGAGTTCGCTGTCCTTGTCGGGATTCGCACTCAGCAGCGCCGCTGCGTACGACGGCAGCTTCTCGAACAGCAGCGTCGCCATGGCTCTCTCGGTGTCGTCTTTCGGAGGCGCTCGGCGCTTCTGTCCACAGTGAGCGCTGAGCTGCGCCTCTCGCGCGCGAAGATACGCCTGCGCGTTAGTGCGAGCGTCGGCATCCTCTCGGATCTGTTCATATGCAGCACATCAGCATTCGCAATGGCAGCAGTCAGTAAACACCTCAGCTAGTGCTCACAAGGCGCTACCACCACAGACAGATAGACAGACAGCAGTAAGCCGCAGCGCATAGCGGACTCTTGTACCGGGCATTCCGCCATCACGTCCAGCACGCATCCCTGCGAGTCAAGACAGAGGGAGAGAAGTGGCAGAGGTGTGGATGTCAGTTTGCGAGCCATTCAGATCCAGAGAACACGCTCACTTGGGATGTGAGCGCACCTGCTCGACGACCTGCTCGACCGCTTTGTCTGCATCCGCGTGTACATGTTGGTAGAGCAGGGCGCACTCCTGCTGCAGCACACGGAGCTCCTCGCGCGAGAGCACGTCCTGCACCACGACGTAGCCGTGCACGGCGAAGAAGTCGCGGTCGAGCTTCGCGTGTGCACATGCAGCAATACGAGCAGCGCTGGAAGGCAGAGAGGCAGCGTCTGAGTGGGTGCTTGCGGCAGAGTTGGCGCGCTTCGTGTCCTTGGTCGCCACGCAGTCGTCGTCGCTGAGCTGCTCGACGCCGCGCTTGCCATTCGCAGTCGTCATCATCACGATTCGCAAAATGGCGCGCAGCAATGATGCCGAGATAAGTTCGCCGCTGGCAGGTGAGAATCGTACTTTGTGTCTGCAGTCACAAATATACAAATTACGAGTAAGATATCCATCTTCTCCAAAATACGGCCACCCTATGTACGCACACGGCATTTCAAATCTCCGCCTGCGCACTTGTCAGAGTAGCCCGCTACGATGATTGGCTATAAAAACCGTCATCACGCTATGATTGGCTGAAAACATTCGAAAATGGAGATTCGCAGCTCGCCACCTTCACGCCAAAATTCGCAAAAAGACATGAGCATTCGCCATGGGAGAGAGCGAGCGTAATCGACGCCGCGACAGCTCTCTGGCAGCTCTCCGCCTCACGAGAGGAAGCCACGACGCGCAGCTGTGTACGCTGCACAGGCAAGCGACGTGTCGTTCTCTCTGCAGATAGCGCGCCATTCGCCATTCTGCCTCCTGCCGCCACCGACTCGCTCGCCAGCATCCATCCGCCGCTATTCATAGCCCCGGAGCGCTCGGCTATCAATAGCTCCTTCAGTCTCTCTCTCTCTCTCTCTCTGTTGCGAAGACGCCGAAGCATTTCACAGGCGAGCATTCCCCACGCAGCCAGCAGCAGACGCAGCAGACGCAGCACGAGACGCGCTTGACAGGCGCGGACCATGGAGCTCTCGGTGCGCACGAGCTCAGAGGCGGACGTCGCGGGCGCTGAGGCGCTGCAGTGGCCCGCGGCCGCGGAGCAGCGGCGGCTCTTTGGACTGACGCACGCTGGCGTGCTCGTCGAGACGTCGTTCGCCACGCTCTCGGCGGTGTCGTGCGCTGCCCCGGATAAAGTGCTGGCGTTCGCGGCCTTCGACGACAAAGTGCCGGCGCACCTCGCGCGCTGGGGCGAAGTGACCGAGTACCTCAAGAACAAGCTGCTCTTCGGCCGCGCGAACGGCTGTGTGCTACTCTCGGCGTTCAGCCAGGACGCAAGCGTGCCGCACGCCAAGGTTGTCACACAGCTGCTCTGCGAACTCTTCCGAGCCAAGCCCGAGATCGGCGGCGTGGTGCTCCCCGTGCCCGTGGGCGTGGACCTGGAAGAGCTCGGGCTCTTCCAGCAGATCTTCTCGCTGTGCGACCCTGTGTTCATCGGCGCGAACGGACTCTTTCTTTTCTACCGCGCAGTGCGCTCAGACTTTGCGCCGAGCGTGTACGTCCGAGATGCGAGCGACAACGACGCGGAGAGGCTGCTCGCAGTGCTCGAGAAGAACCAGATGCAGAGTCGGTTGCAGGAAGGCGCGTCGCACAAGCCCTGGTTCGAGATCCAGGCGATCGGCAAGACGATCGCGAACCAGGACGACCACCGCGCGTGCTTTGTCGCGCACTGCGTCGACTCGAACAAGCCGCTGGGCGTGCTCGCGTGCACAGACTCGATTAGCGCGGATCAGGTCGACGACTACGCCAAGCTTTTCGGCGACATGTACCGCCAGGGACCGATCTTGCGCACGGGCGACGTCGCGGTGGCTCCGGATCCTCCGAAGATCGTGATCTGCGGACCCACAGGCGCGGGGAAAGGCACGCAGTGTGCGTACATTGTCGATGAGTTTGCGGTCGTGCACTTGTCAACAGGCGAGATGCTGCGCGCACACATCCAGGAAGGCTCGCCGCTCGGGCTGAAAGCCCAGTCATTCGTTGGCGCAGGCGAACTCGTGCCGGACGAGCTCATCATGTCGATGATCATGGAGCGACTCGCGAAGGACGACTGCAAGCAGCGCGGCTGGGTGCTCGACGGCTTCCCGCGCACCGAGATGCAGGCGCGCGTGATGGTCTCGCATGGTGTCGTCCCGGACGTGGTGATCGTGATCGACATTGCCGACAGCGACATCCTCAAGCGTGCGTCCGAGCGGCTTGTCGACGCGCAAACTGGCATGTCGTACCACTTGGAGTACAGCCCGCCGCCGCCCGAGATCGCGCATCGCGTAGCGCATCGCCCGGAGGACGCCGACGAGCTTGTGAAGAAGCGCATCGCAACGTACCGCGAGAACCGCGGCGCGGTCCACGAAGCGTTCATGAAGAGCTCGGTGATCATCCACGTCGACGGCGCGCGCTCGAAAGAGTCGATTTCGAGGAAGATCGTTCGCGACATCTTTCACGCGCGCGGCATGCGGCGTCCCCTAAAAGTGCGCCAGCCCCCGAAACTCGTCATCAGCGGGCCGCCTGCAGGCGGGAAAGGAACCCAGTGCGAGTGGATTGTCAAGGCGTTCCACGTGGTGCACTTGTCCACGGGCGACATGCTGCGCGCTGCTATCCAAGAGAATGCGCCGCTCGGGCTCGAGGCGAAGTCGTTCATGGAAGCAGGGGAGCTCGTGCCAGATGAGCTCATCATCGACCTCATCCTGGACCGGCTGCAGAAACCTGACTGCGTCCGCCACGGATGGCTCCTGGACGGGTTCCCACGCACGCGCACGCAGGCGCTCGCGATGCTTTCGAAGGGGATCGTTCCCGACGCGATGCTCATTCTCGAGGTGCCCGACGAAGACATTGTGCAGAGAATAGCGGGGCGAGTGCTGGATCCAGACACGGGCAAGACGTACCACCTGACGTTCAACCCGCCGCCAGAGGACGTCGCTGCTCGCTGTATCGTGCGCAGCGACGACAACGCCGAGACGATCCGCGTGCGCTTAAAAACGTACCACGACAACTGCAACGAAGTTATGAGCGCATTTGCGAGCGCGTGCGAGATCGTGTGCGCGGACGGCACGAAGGGCATCGAGGTGATCGCGGAGCAGTTCTTCGAGACGATCGAGCGCTGTATACTGCGCAACAACTGCTTTGCGATCACGATGTTCGGCGTCGACAGCGACATCGAGAGTCGCGTGCACCTGTTCCTTGCGAAAGGTAGGCGGGCTGAGGATGCGATTGTTTCTGTAAATGGTCGAGGCTAACCAATCTGCCGTTTGTGATTCTCCTGACAGCTTTCCAGAAGTTCCACGACAAGGATTGCCTCCTGCTGCGCCTTCCGGACGGCTGCAGTCGTCCGGCGATCGCGAGCGGCTTTCGCAACATTCGCGCAGACACGCACATGACCACGGTCGCACGCATCACCCAGGCTGCGCTGGATCTGCAGCAGGGGCGTCGAAAAGACTCTGCTTTCCACCTCGTGCACCGGAAAGGCCACTCACTCGCCGCGACGAACGCGAAGCACGTCGTGCTGTGCGCGTTTCACCGCGACGAGCTACCGTACCTCAACATCGGCGGCGCGTACCTTTTCGACATGAACGAAGAGGCGATCCGCGATCCGACGCCGGTGATCGTGAAAGGGCTGGGCGTGCGGGGGATCGGCCGCGTCGTCAAGGTCTGGGGCTCCAAGTGCTGGGACGGCTTCCGGTCGATCGGCAGGAAGTCGCCCAACAAGACGCGGAGCAGCATGCCATAGGCGGCAACGCATCTTTCTTGCATTTGTGGATACGCGCTTGGGTACCTTTGCTCTGGAAATACAGCCATTTGAGGATTTTTTGGCCAGCTATTTCCGAGCGCGAGCCTCGAAAGAGGTCGTGGCGTTACGCGCCGCCTACCTGTGCGTCTGGACGCGCACTCTTTGTCTCCGAAGAGCCAAGCAGCGACGGACTCACTCGAAGCGCAACCACGGAGGAGGAGCAGCGAGGTAGAACGAGAGAGAGAGAGAGAGAGAGAGCGACGCAGGACAGCAGGACAGCAGTCGCCATGGACCGCTCGTACGCGATCCGCCGCAGCATGGACGCGGACCAGAACGACGTGATGGACCTCGAGTTCCCGGACAAGAACGACCGTAAGACGTACTTTGGCCGCGTGCTGCTGAGCTCCGTGATCGAGACTTCGTTTCTGTCGCTCACCGCGACCGACCCTGAGCGTCCCGATCGGATCCTCGGCTTTGCAGCCTTCGACAACAAGCCTCCAGGAGAGATCGGCGAGCACTCGACGTACAACGACTACTTGCTGTACAAGTACGACCTGCCGCGGGTGCGTCACCAATGCTGAGTCGCCTTGGACTGAAGAACGCTCTCACACAGCAAGAACTAACCCAAGTTTTTTTTATCGTTTGATTGCCTGTCTGTGCAGTCTTCGACGTGGGTGTTCCTGACGCACTTTGCGCAGCGGCAGTCAAGCGTCTCGACTCGCGCGGCTGTGCTCAAGTACCTGCTGCACACGCTCTTCAGCACCTTGCCCACTCGTCAGCGCGTGCTGCTGGTTCTCCCCCTCGCAGTGGATCTGGAGACAGACAGCAACTTCAACAAGTTTTTCGACAAAGTGCCGCTCCGGGGAAGTGGTGACGCTCCTTCGATCGGCGACGAAGTGATCTTGCCGTCGCCCCAGGTGTTTGCGAGAGACGTCGATACGTTCGAGAAGTTTGCGGTGTACCAGTCTACGAGCAGCGACCTGCTCCCGTCGCTCCATGTGCGCAAAGCTCGGGTGGAAGACCACGACGACCTCGAGCCGATCCTGAAAAAGCAGAATGAGAGCGTGGTCGGAGCGTTTGGCGAGTACTTTCTCGCAGAGCTGATTCACGGCCAGGACGACAGCAACATCTGCCTGATCGCGCAGGGCAGAGACACGGAGCGCGCGATCGGACTCGTCTCAATCTCGGACGAAATCGACATCTCGACGCTGCAAGAGAGCTTCGAGCTCGATCCGTTCAACAACCTGGCGAGGAGTAGCATCCATGCGATCAGCGCCGGCAAGATCACGCCGCCGCGCATGATCATTTGCGGCCCACCCGCGGGCGGAAAAGGCACTCAGTGCGAGCTGCTGGTTGAAGAGTTCGGCGTCGTGCACCTGTCAACGGGTGACATGCTCCGAGCAGCGATTCTGGCGAACTCACCTCTCGGTCTCGAGGCGCAAGGGTTCATGAATGCAGGCGAACTGGTACCGGACAACCTGATCATCGACGTTATCATCGAGCGGTTGCAGCTGGACGACTGCAAACTCCACGGCTGGCTGCTCGACGGATTCCCTCGAACCGCGAGCCAAGCGCAAGCAATGATCCTGCACGGAATTCTACCAGATGCAGTCGTCGTGCTCGACGTTCCTGACGAAGAAGTCGTGAAGCGGATCTCGGGACGGCGAGTCGATCCAGAAACCGGCAAGACGTACCACCTCGAGTTCAATCCACCGCCGGCGCAAGACGAAGCGCTGAAGGTTCGCCTGATCCAGCGATCGGACGACACGGAAGCCACGATTCGCAACCGACTCGTGAAGTTCCACGAAAACTGTGACGAGGTTGTCAACTCGTTCACCTTGACATCCAAGATTCTGAAAGTGAACGGCATGCAGAACAAGCAGATCATCGCACAGTCCATCTGCGAAGAAGTTCACGCGCGCAAGAACTCGCAGAAGTTCAAGGTGCTGGTGCAGAAAGGCAAGATCCCCGTGCCGAAGCTCATCATCACGGGTCCTCCTGCCGGCGGGAAAGGAACGCAGTGCGAGATTCTGGTCGACCACTTTGATGTCGTGCATCTATCGACGGGCGACATGTTGCGCGCGAGCATCCTGGCTGGAGCGCCGCTCGGGATGAAGGCAAAGAGCTACATGGATGTAGGCGAGCTTGTCCCCGACGAGCTGATCATCGACGTGATCATTGAGCGTTTGCAGCATCCGGATTGCGCGAGTCGTGGCTGGCTCCTCGACGGGTTCCCTCGCACAGCAGCGCAAGCGAACGCTATGGTGACTCAGGGGATCATCCCAGACTGCGTGCTTGTCTTGGCCGTCCCTGACGAAGAGGTGATTTCGCGAATCTCTGGTCGGCGTGTGGATCCTGTGATGGGGAAGACGTACCATGTCGAATTCAATCCGCCGCCACCGGAGGTGCGAGCACGCGTGATCCAGCGATCGGACGACAACGAAGAAACGATCAAGAATCG
Source organism: Globisporangium nagaii (assembly GCA_023335995.1). Lineage (NCBI taxonomy): Eukaryota > Oomycota > Peronosporomycetes > Pythiales > Pythiaceae > Globisporangium > Globisporangium nagaii. The sequence goes on from JAADWH010000295.1 coordinate 14,358, forward strand.
GCTGGAGAAGTACCACGAGAACTGCGACGCGGTGGTCGGGGAGTTTGCATCAAACGAGCGAGTGCAGATCATTCGTTGCGATGGGATGCAACCAAAGGCGCTCACGGTGCAGGCTTTCACGTCTCCGCTCTACCAGAAGATGTTTGAAGTCGAGGCAAAGTACCAATCACTCGGCGGGCTGGGGAACCTCGACGTCGAGGAGGCAAAGTCCAACTGCTTTGCGATCACACTCCTTTGCATGGACGACCGGTACGAGTACGGCTCGATGGACTTGCTGGTGAACGCGTTTGCGGCGTTCCCGGACAAAGACTTCTGCCTCCTGACGCTGCCAACGACGTCCACTGAGCCAGCCTTTCTTGGCTACTTCACGTTTGTCCCGCCCAAGCCCAAGAGCACGTTCACGCACGTGCTCTACCTGCTGCACCGAGACACAGTCTCGTTCTTCAGTCCGGCGTGCGCTGGTGTGAGCGTTCTCAACCCTGTCACGCTCTCGGTTCATCGCTTTCTGCCATCGTCGGAGCACGAGTTCGAAGAGCTCGCACCGCTCCTGCACGGCGCAGATCCGCTCACGCGAGCTACGCTTCAGCAAAACATCGCGAAGGCGAACGAGGAGAACGACGTGGATCTCGAGGAGAACCCGAAGAACATCGTGTTCGTGGTCAAGGCGAACACAGTGGTTGTCGGAATGGCGTCGCTCACGCGCAACCGCGACTTTGCCAGTGTGCTGAAGAACCACTTCGACCTCGAGTCGTTCCTGCTGCTGTCGTACCACCGGTCGAAGGATCAGACGATCGTTGAGCAGTTCGTGCTGAACCCGATCTTCCACGCCTGCACGCGCTTTGTGTTTGAGGAGATCATGCGCATCTTCAAGAAGTCGTGCATTTTCTACCAGGTGCCGACGCAGAGCAAAGGCGGGAAGAAGAAGAAGAAGCTGTCAGCAGTCAGCTCCATTGCCCACGACTTTCTGCTCGCGCCGCCGAGGAGAAGCATCGACATCAGTGCCGAAGAAGTCGGTCAATACCCGGACGACGCAGAGAGAGTCAAGCACAACGCAAGCTACGACGAGTTTGCGCTCTTCGCGCTCTCCAAGAAGCTGCTGTCCGAGCCAAAGATGGTGATCAACCAGCGACTCGTTGTCGTCGGCGCTTCAGACACTGCATTCACGCTCATCCAGCGACTGCTCTCGGTACCATACCTGCGCTTCACGAACATCACGCTCATATCGCCGAACGGCATGGAGATCGCTGACATGGACGTCCCTGATCCGCTCTCGAGCTCAGCTGCTAGCACAGGCGCGCAGCAGCCACACCCGAAGGACTTTGCTCGACGGAGCCTGCTGTCGAGTAAAGAGATCGATCAGTTCAGTCTGCGCACGCACATCCGCGTGATCGAGAGCCGAGTCGTGCAGATCGATCGACTCGCGAAAGCTGTGTTGCTCATGGACGGGTCGTGCTTACCGTACGACTACCTGGCGCTCACGACTGGGCTTCAAGACGGGACGTGCACCTCTTTGGGTCGCTTACCAGCGTTCGACGGGGATACCTACACACCTCCTGCGGTCCCTGAGAACATGGTGGTTCTTCATGACGTGAAGACGTCGAAGCACCTACACGACCAGCTGAAGAAAGAAACCGAGGAGCAGAAGCGGAAGCAGATCGCCGTCTACGGAACCTCGCTCTTCGCGCTCCAGGTGATCCAGAGCCTGCTGATCCGAGGCGTCGACGGGTCTCGGATCGTGCACATCTCGCCAGCACGCGACAGCCACTTCGAAGACGCCAACATCCGCGCGGAGATTGAAAAAGAGTACACGAAGAACGGGATCGCCATGCATTACTACGCCAAGATCGTGCAGCTGGTGACAGATCCGCACACGCACGTGCTCGACGGAGTTCACATCGCATCCGCAGGAGCCACTGCATTCGGACCTCCACTTCACGCAGATGAGCACAGCGCAGCTCACCACCACCACAATGTGACAAGCAGCAACAACCATGGCGTCCACGGTGGAGGACATGCTCCTACGCATGCTCAAGCCCACGCTGCACACCAAAGCGGTGGCCACCCACACGGTACCACCCCAACCCTGGTTCACTGTGGATGGTTGCTCTGCTGCCAGCAAAACGACGCCGACTACGACATTTTCCGAGCGATCAACGAGAGCGGGCTCGTGTACGACGGCCGCCTCGTTGTGAATGGTCACATGCGCACGACGGATCCGCACATCTTCGCCGCGGGCAGTCTGTGCCGGTTCTCCAGGCGCTTCATTCAAGCCAAGCTCCACGAGCACTACAGCGTCAAGGAATGCGGGGAGATGCTTGCCACTTCGTTGCTGCGAGTGCTGGATCCGTTGATGACAGCGCACGGAGGACAGCAGCACCACCATCCATCGGCATCTTCGGCAGCGATGCATGGCGACGAGAGCTCGCGCGCTCAGCATGGAATGTTGGCAAGCCGAAAGAGTTTGTCCAGCTCATCCAGCGCGCCGGCTCTGGGATCCAGCACATCGAACGCGTCGATCTCGTCTACGGCTACGCCGAACGGCCAAGCCGTGGTTCCACCTCCCGAGATGCACATGCCAGTGGTGAGGGCTGCAGTGATCCTCGGAGGCAAGCACTACGTGCAGATCAGCGTCCCGACGCTCACGAACACGCTTTCTCTCCAAGCACTCCCCACGAAAGCCATGAGAGCATCGGCATCAGATGAACCGCAAGCGAGTCGCTATTCGTGCCTGCTCTTTGACGACTTCGGCGTCCTCAACCGTCTTGAGTACCTCGGCGACGACCGCATCGAGGTGAACAACCTGCAATGCGTCGTGGGCATGCACGAGTCGTACCTCAACAGCGCGATCTCGTCGTTCTCAAACTCGTACGTGACCGACTGGATCGCGTTCTTCCACGAGAAGTGGACCACCGCGCTCTACCACGACCGCTTCCACGAGTTCTGCGTGCGCCTGAGCGGCTTCCTGAAGAAAGACGACGGCGTGCGGCAGCTCGTGGACGACGTGAGCAAGTTCTTCAACGAGACGGGCGACGTGAAAGGCGCGGCCGCCATGGCGCAGGTGCGAGTCGGTCGCGGCGGTGACGCGCTCGTACCGTCAACGAAGCGGCTGATCGAGAGCCAGCTGCTCGAGTTCCTGAGCGCGAACCGCGACATCCTCAACATGTACTTGCTGCCACGCGGCTCTAGCAGCGCCAACAAGAAGAAGTAGCCTGTGTTGTGAGGCAGAGCTGGAGCTGAGAGCTCCTGAGGCAATCTACTGCGATCCACTTGCTACACGATCACGTTTCTTCCTTCACCTGATACCATAATCGACATCCTTTCTGCGAGACTGCTGCCGTGGAGATCAGTCACTTGATTTTGAAGACAGCTCGAGAGAGAGAGCTCGAGAGAGAGAGCTCTACTTTGCCATCACCTCCCACCCATCACGACGCTCGCGCTGGCGACAACCGAGGGCAAACGATGACATGTCATTTTGCGTCCATCGAAACACTCCAACGTCATTGTATCCTTTTTCGCCATCACCTTGATTGACGACGCTGGCGAACCGAGCGGGAGAGGTATGGATCGGTCAAAGCGCAGACGCGCGCGCGAGACGAGGTGCCAGTTTGGAGAGACGCGGTACAGTGAACTAGCCCCACAGTCAGCCTGCCAGCATGGCGTTCCCTGTTGGCTCGTACGCCAAGTACAAGCAGGCGACCGAACAGCACCTGGAAGGAAGAAGGCGAAAGGAAAGTGAGGAAAGAGGGATAAACGAGCCGAGCGTCGAGAGAGCACAGCCCGCCACTGTGGTTAAAGCAACCTCGAACCTCCTCAAAGATCTTCTTGCTGGCGATGGAGAGTCTACGAAGAGCGGCGATGCTGAGGAGAAACTCAGCTTCATTGCCCAGATGCCGCAGAACTTTTGCGCGCTTGATCTCTACTTCTTCCTTCGCGAGCCTGCCTTCGAGGCTGCTTTCTTGTCGGCTTTCGCGCCAAATGCCTCTCTCTTGCCTTCTTTCAGCTCTGACAGGCGGAACACTGCCGTCACGCCAGGCTGCAGCACGCACAACACACATAGCAAGGAGCTCAGCATACAGTGAGGCTACCTCAGTTGTCTTGTACACACACACAGCACGCACCATGTCGAGAATCGTCTTGACGACGCTCCCGTCGGGCTTGATCTGGGGCAACCGCATCGTCTCTTCGCCGTTCTGGAACAGGATGAGCGTCGGCAGCTGCCACGAGGTCGACGACACCGCGATATTGTGCTCAGCTGCCAGCTCCGAGTGCTTGTACGCGTCCACTTTCCCGAACTGCAGCGTCTCGGATCCAAACCTAGGCACACACACATGGACAAAGGATGGTTCTCCGATTAGTGCCGGACAGTAACCAGGGCTCTCGGAACAGGATAGACAGCCGAAACGTACTTAAGCGAGATCTCGGCAAACATTGGGTCGTGCTGGCGGCAGTAGTCGCTCCAGTCGACGTGGAAGTAGACGAGCCACGCAACTCGCTCCTTGGTCGCCTTGTCGCCGCTGCCGCGCTTCACGAGGCGCCCGAACGACGCCGGGTTGAGCACTGTGATGTTCTGCGGCCCTTCGTACTTGGGCTGCCCGACGGCGACGAACAGGACTAACAGCACGGGGGTATGCATGAGTAGACACCAAACGGGGGTGAGTCAATTGAGGCCGAAAGGTAGGTAGGTTGCGCACTCACTGCCAACATAACATATCACAGCAAGACTCACTCGCGACGCAGACAAAGTACCAGCCGCAGACCCTGCGGTCCATGTAGTAGCACGCGGCGAGCACCGCCATCTTGCCGTAGAGGAAGAGCATCGCGATGACGCCGTCGAGCGTCGCCTTCTTGCGGTAGTTGACCGCGCAGGACGCGAGCGCGAGCGCGAAGATCTCCTGCTCGCGCGGGATGTTGAGGAAGCCCTCGCGCGCCGCGAGCCGCGCGCTCCAGAAGAGCTCGCGCAGGACCGCGTAGCTCAGCAGCGCGAGCGCGTTCAGCACGTAGTACGGCGCCACGAACCGCCGCCACGCCGCCATGCTGATCTGCTGATCTGCTGATCTTCGTTGTCGTGTTGGAAATGATGTCTGCTCCATTCGCATCAGGTTCGATGTGTGGTCCACATCGAGCAATTCTGATGCGTGGCCCCGTCTGAGCCGATTTTCTTTAGGTGTTACATTCTCAGAACAGCGCTCATGACGACACGAGCAATGCTGCCCCTCGTGAGCGCAGCAATCGTGTGCCGCAGCGCGAGTGTCGCGGGCCTCGATCACGTCGCGTTGCGCGTGAGCGACTTCCTCGACCACGCGCTGCCTGACCGCTGGAGCTTGCCGCGCGCCTGCGCGCTGGGCCGCCACGTGTCGCTGCTGACGCGCCTTGCAGCATTCGAGTCGCCTCAGATGGACAAGTTTCACAGAGCGTCCGAGTTCAGCAGAGCGCTCGTCCACGCTGCGCGCAATGGAGATCTGGAAGCCGTCGAGTGGCTGCACGCGTACTGCCCGCGAGGCTTTGCGTCGAAAGGCATGGAAGAAGCTGCTCGGAGCGGCCACATCGAGGTGCTGGCGTGGCTCGCGAGCCACCACGCAACGATTTTCTGGACGACCAACTTCATGGACGCGGCGGCAGCGAGTGGCCACGTGCACGTGCTGGAGTGGCTCCACAAGCACCCCATGATCCCAGGCTGCTCACGCGAGGCGATGGATGTCGCGGCTCGGAACGGGCAACTGCACGCTGTCAAGTGGCTCCACGAGCACGGCTATGTTGGGACGAAGCGTGCGGTCGAAGATGCGATCGCGCTCGGCCACTTGGAAATCGTGAAGTTTCTCATCGCGCAGCAGCACCCGAGTCGCGTGTGCCCCGCGATGGACTACGCAGCGCGGAACAACCACCTCGACGTCCTCGAGTGGCTGCACGAGAACATGCTCGCCGAGTGCACGCGCGACGCGATGGACTTTGCAGCGCAAAACGGCCACCTTCGGATCGTCCAGTGGCTTCACGAGAATCGATCCGAGGGCTGCACGCTCTACGCCATGGACAGCGCTGCCGAGAACGGCCACTTGGAGGTCGTGCAGTGGCTCCACGAGAATCGCAGCGAAGGCTGCACGCGCGCGGCGATGGACTACGCTGCGAAAGGAGGGCATTTTGAGGTCGTCCAGTGGCTGCACGCGAACCGAAGCGAGGGCTGCACCAGCAGCGCCATGGACGGCGCAGCAGGTAGCGGCCATTTCAGAATCGTCGAGTGGCTCCACCACCACCGCGTCGAAGGCTGCACGTCTCGCGCGATCGACAACGCTGCTGGGAACGGCCACTTGCACCTCGCACAGTGGGTTTATGAGCACCGCGGGGTCGAGTACACGCGGAGCGCAATGAACCTCGCGGCGTCGAATGGGTACCTGGATGTTGTCAAGTGGCTCCACGAGCACCACTTCGAAGGCTGCACGGTCGAAGCGATGGATATGGCAGCGTCTCACAACCACCTGCACGTCGTGGAGTGGCTCCACGAGAACCGATCCGAAGGCTGCACCACCCGCGCGGTGGACTGGGCGGTCGCGAACGACCACGTGGAGATGGTCGAGTGGCTCTTTGCGAACCGTTTCGAAGGACACACGCAGGACGCGCTCGACGAAGTGTGCTCGGTCGAGATGCTCCAGCTGCTGCACCGACTCGGCGTGTCTGGCTACTCGGTCAAGTGCATGCGCACAGCAGTGTCCCAGGGCGACTTTGCGCGGATCCTGTTTCTGCATTCGCACCAGCGCGAGGGCTTTCGGGAGATGGTGAGACGAGGGCGGCTGGTTCTGCGTGACCAACTCGAAGTCTTCCAGTGGCTGCACGAGCACTACCACGACGCGCTGCACACGCGTCCGATCCGCATGTGCATGACCACGGGTAGGTATCTGCACGCGCTGCTGGACGCCATGGGGCTGTTTGTGCAGCTGGTGGTGGAGTAGAGCGGAGAAGCATCGAAGGGGGTGTTGTGTTGTCATCTAAATTAGGTAGCGCCACTGCTGATGTAGTCGCTCGCTCGAACGAGGTATCTAATAGACAGCTCATCGAGGTCGCTTATTGTAGGCTAACCACCCTGCCAACATGACAGATCGCTTCAATTTGGGAAACAGAAGAAGACAGAGCGCGAGCACGAGCGATGGCGGAATCTGCGCGCGAGTGCTGCTCCGGCAGCGCGCTCTTCGTGTTCAACGGCGTCGACCTGCTCTGCGGCGTCGTGCTCACGGTCTACAGCCTCTTCCTCGGTGCGCGCGTCTCGCATATGTGGCGCGTTTGCGAGTATCTGTCTGTCTGTACTCACGCGACTGATCGATCTCTTTCTCGTTCGCTCGCTTTCTCGTTCGCTCGCGATCTCTGCAGGTGTGAACGACTATGCGCCGGTGTGGCTCTACGGTAAGCAACCCGCGCGCTCATCAGCTATTGAGATCAATCGAGAGGGCTTGGCGCTCCGCTATTGACCCGCTCTTTCTCTCCGGCTTGTGTGCTGTAGCGCCGATCCTGGCGGTCGGCAGCGTGCTGGTGCTCACGGCGCTCATGAGCTGGTGCGGCGCGTCGAACCAGAGCTGTTCGGTGTGCCTCGCGGTCTCGTCGTACCTGCTGATCCTGCTGGCGCTGGCGGAGCTTGTGCTCGCGGTCGTGATCTTCACGCAGGGGGCGGCGATCGACCAGTTCCTGCGCGACCACCAGCAGGAGCTCAAGCTCACGTGAGGCGGTTGACAAGATCGGACACTTTTTGGGTGTGCGAGATGAGCTGCTAAATGAAGTGTTTCTGTCGCTGCTGTGGGTGTCGTTGCAGGGACGAGGAGCTGCGCAAGTTTGAACGGAACAAGTTTCTGCCGGCGTACCTGCTGATCGGACTGTTTGTGATGGAAGTGCTGCGCTTCTGCTGCAGCAGCGAGCTCCAGCGCGCGCGCCACCGCAGCAAGTACCACTACCGCAGCCTTAACACACTGCGCGACCTGGACGATGAGCTCATCGCGGTCAAGAAGGAGCACGTGAGTTGCATTCATTGATCTCTGCTCTTCCTGTCATGCGATTTGTGTTTATTATACTGATCCATTTATGTGTGTGTTGCTATTTGCTGTCTTATTCTGCAGGAGATCTCGAGCAAGTACGCGCACCTGAAGGACAAGTACAGGAAGAAGTACGCGGCACCAGAGGTGACTGCGATCGCGAACGGCAACAACGGCAACAAGGAGTCGACCGGCATCCTATACGTTTGACACACCTCCTCAAGGAGTCTATATATATTTCCATGCAGGTGTGCTTCGCCCGCTTAGTTTAGGCATGGTGCTACTTTACAAGACGCGGAGTGCAGATTCGAGGTCTTCGTGTCTCTTGATCCATTCAATGGAGTAGGTCGCGAGCTGGTCAGCCACGGCGTCCAGTTTGCTTTGCTGCTCACTCTGGCTGTGTTTAGCTTCGTGGGCCAGCGCCTTGATCTCGCTCGAGCAGATGTTCATTCCCTCGTCCAGCGCGACTCGGATCCGCGCGTGGTTCTTGAGCAGCGTCGTGAACGCGTCCTTGCTGCGCAGCTCGTAGGTCGCGAGGTTCTCGCTGATGACATCGAGGCGCTGGTGCAGCTGGCCGCGATCCATCTTTGCCTGCCGATCCATCGCCTCTCGCAGTGTCTCGAGCTTGCTCAGCATCTGGCCGTTGGTCTGCATCACCAAGCCTCGTACTGCCGCGCACTCCTTTGCGATCGCCTGCACGTCGGACGCGACAGCGACGCACGTGCCGCTCATCTCTTCCTTGAACGTGTATAGCTCGGTCTGGAACTGGCTGCAGTCCTGGCGGAGCTTCTGGACCCACTCGGTCGCCTGATCGTGCGACGACTGCAGACTCTGGAGCAGGTGCGCGACTTCGCGCTCGCGAGACAGCATCTGTTCGGACGAGTTCTTCAGATTGTGCAGCTCGAACTGCGTTTCGTAGAGCGTGAACGCGAACTTGGAGAAGTTGTCCTGCGCGCTGTCGAAGCGCCGGTCGACCGAGTCGTGCAGCTGGCGCCGCTTGCCGTCGACGCGCGAGACCTGGTCCTGCAGCTGCGAGATCGAGGTCTCGATCGCCGTCACTCGAGTCTGGACACTGCAGTTGTACTCCTGCATCGACTTCTGGATGCCATCTGGTCGCGCAATTCATACGTCAGTAAAGCGGACACCCTGGATATCCACAAAATGGCACACCGACGAACCAAGTTCCTCGATGAAGACGTCCGATAGCGATGTGAACGCGTCCTGCAGCTGATCAACCTGCGCGGATGTATGGCATTTTCGCACACCGCTCAGCATCTACTCTCACTTTTGCACACGTACTCATTCTCCAGGCAAGACCAGAAGGTACATCTTACCTTTACGACGAGATCCTGCAGAGCCTGATCTTGCTGGACGACTTCGCGACCTTGCACCTGGAGCTCCTAGAGTGGAAAGCGATCCAAGGTGAGCACACAAGACACAAGCAGAGACGCAACGAACCAGCGATGGTGGTGACCTTGAGGTTGCTCTTAAGCTCTTCGACATCGCTCGCGAGCGAGTTCTGAGCAGCACAAGGCCATGCACACAATAACAAGCGTGAACAGACACCGATCGATGGGTCCCAACGGGTGGACGATCGGACACCGCACCGTCTTCTTGGTGATAGTGACAGCGGACAGCGACTTGTCTTTCGACGCCGAGAGCAGCTTGGAGCCCTCAGTCGGGCGGCGCACAGCGAGCCGTGCAGACATGCTTTTCAGATCACGAAGCTCTCGTCGCTTAGCTTCCTCTGTCTCTCGCAGCGAGAGAGACCCTTGGTGGATCGTTTCAGATTTTCTGCTGCCTCTCGTCGACATGTTCTCATTTCCTTGACGAAGTCGCCAAGGAAAGCCTCGACGAGCATATTGGACAGCCCTGCGGATGTCTAACGACGTTGCCTCTAACGGCGTGCGTTATCGGCGATCACCGCCCTGCTTCTCAGCAGCTGCGACGACGAGCGACTGAGCGCGCGCGATGTCAGATCTGGCTCCACAGGTTGGACGCTCGCGTGCGTGCGATCCAAAAGCGATCGCGCTGTCTCCAGGGCTTTCAGTCGATTTATCCAGCCAGGAACTCGCACACCGATGGCTGATCTCGAAGCATAGAGGGCTATAGTCATACCCTGCTGACGAAGGATATGGCTATGGTTGCTGTTGGGGTGTCACAGGCTGGCAGCTTTCGCTGACGAAGGATCAGCTTGCCGACTCTGGTCTCTCTCCCGGGAATCGAAGCCAGCTCGCGGAGTGAACACCGAGTAGCCTTGACCACTTCAAAACAAGAACGCTCCCCCCAAGCACACCCAGCGCGCCAGGAAGCGTGGCTCGCTCACACGGCCCCTCCCTCTCGCACCCTCAGATGCGCTCGCCGCCTACACATACAACCCCGGAAGTCCACACAGCGACCCGACATCGCGTGCCACGCATTCCAGCCAGCCTATCCCACGCAACAGCAGCAGCAGCAGCAGCAGCAGCAGCAACGGAGGTTTCTCAGCTCATCACGAGCGCTCGCTCGCGAAACCGCTTTCCCCGATCCCTGCCGTCTCGGCTTAGAGCAACGCTTGCAAGCGAAGCTGCGAGGCGCATGCGCGAGTCGTATGAGACGCAATGATGATGTTGCCTCTCACCGAGCCACCCGACACCCTTCTCGGGGATCAGTCTTTCGAGATCTGCGACGCTGGATCTCACAGCCAGCGCATGCGGCGGCGATGATGGTTGCTTTTGACGCAATGTCGAGGAAGCAGGAGGTTGCCGCACGCATCAAACGCCGCTATTGCCACTCGCTGATTGCGGATCTGTATGCTAGCAACCTGGATCCGATCGCATTTCATACGGACGAAGGCAGCACGGTTGGTCCATCGCTCGGGAAAGCTTCGATGGACAGTCAGCTGCGCAGCGCGGTTGTGACGAAAATCTCTGGAGCGATGGGGGGGGGACGACGACGACGACGACGCTCCTTTCAGGATCTTGAAGCCGCGAATAGTACAAAGCTCTCTTCGCAAGAGAGCTCGTAAGCACGTTGATCATGGGCGTCACCCGTCGACGACCATAGAAACCATTTAGCTGCACGCTCGCCACGAACCCTGGACGCATTGGCTGCTCCCAGTCGTGAGGCTCACCACACGCGGCTGACATTCTCAAGCGGCTGGTGTATTTAGACGCTGTTAAATACTAGGCTCACCACACAGCGCTGCGCTTCAGTTTGTGGCCGCTGCTGCACCAGGCGTGTCGGCGACGATGATCGTCTTGCACCAGTGGACGCCGAGGAACTCGCTCGCGTCGAAGTGCGGGTCGTTCACGTCGATACCCGTCATGCGGTCGAGCACTTTGCGATACTTGAGCGCCTTCTTGGCGATGCGCGCGCTGTTGGACAGCTGGCTCGCCTCGGTCTCGTCGAGCGCGCTCTGGATCAGCTGCCTGGAGTTCTCTTGCGCGCGCAGGCGCAGCGCCTCGTCTTGGTAGCGAATGCGGATGCGGACGCTGGTTCTCTCGTCGATCGAGCTGTAGAACGAGACGCAGCGCTTAACCGAGGATGTTTTTGAGATCGCGGCGTGACCCGAGTCGACCAGGCACGACTGTGAGAGCGATCGACGGCGCAGCAGTGGCTGCGGCATTGGCGTGTGCTCGGCTGTTGCCATCGAGACTTGCTTGTGTGGGAAGGAGGGAGATGTGAGGATGCTTGGGAAGGTTTGAAGTTCGCGGGAGCCACTTGAGCTGACGAGAGAGAGATCGAGAGTGAGTTGTCTTCTAAAGAAGAAGTGCTACTGCTGCTACTGCTGCTGCTGCTGCTGCTGCTGCTGCTGCTGACTAGAGCGTGTTGTCTCTCCAGACAGGAGACTTTTTGGAGGAGAGATGGCGAGGGCGACGACAAGTTTGGACCGCTTCGAAGCGGCGGTGGCGGGCCGGGAAAAAAAGAGGGAAGGAGGCAGCAGAGAAGGCTGTGGTTTAAGTTTAGAAAGAAACTCGGCGACGCATCGCATCGCATCGCGTAACGTGAACCCTACTTCTTTCAGATCCTTCGTTGTCTCACCTCGCCTGCTTATATCTCTCCACGGATTGAAGCTCCGTGAGCCCCGAAAGCAAGCAAGCGAGCGCAGTGAGATACTGTCCCTGATGTTCTCTTGAAAAGCAAACACTTCGGTTACGAAGCGCGTTGCATTTTGCATACCCTCCCTCCCTCCTTCCTATTCTGTGCTCGGTTGGTTGATTGGCCCCCGCGTCTTTGTTGTTGTGATCCGTCTTGTTCCGTTAGAAAGGTTTCGCCCCAATGGCCGCTCGCTCTTCTTCTGTTCTCGAGTTGGGACAGCGGACCAAGCATCAGTACTGTGATAGCTCCCCGATGACAATAAAAGTGCATCTCTGCAGAGCTGCTGCTGCTGCTGCTGCTGCTAAGGACAATTAATTGAATAAATGGTTTTCGGATGTGAGAGGCGGAGCCTGAAGCTGCGAAGAATGGGAGCGGAAGCCCTCAAACACCAAGACTCGACGAGCGAGAAAGCCGTTGACCCGGAGCGCTTGGAATTGTTGATGCGGCCTCCGAGACAACGGACGAAAGCAGCACTGTTAAGTTTCCCAGAGCGCACAGCATACCTTCACCCGAGCATCCGGGGTGAGGACTCTCACTTCGTTCAGTCTCGTGTTATCTGCTGCTATAAAAGTTAAACATCAGCCGCTGGCGTCTGCTTCCAAGTGAATACGCAGGCTTCATGCACACTCCCGTCGCAACGAAGGACGCCAAGCGCACCTCATCTTTTTCACGAGCGTGAGGCGTCGTTGGCCAGTGAGAGAGATCCAATCAGTCGACTTTTTGCAATGACCACGAAACGATCGAAAGTAACAAAAACCAAAGCAGTGCGAAACGCAAATGGCGGCGCGAAGGAAGAGACACAGGGAAAATGGAACATCAGCAGGAAACGCGGAGAGCCATCCGTCCGTCGCGCAGAGCTGCGACTGGCTGTGCTCAAGCAAGAGGCTACTGCCGAACGGTCAAGTGGGCTGGCATCCGAAATCGAGCTGACTGACTAATTCTCTACGCTTGCAACGTATTGGGTTGCATCCAGCGAGATCGCCGTCCAGCGAATGCCTCGTTAGCTTCGTTGCAGATCCAAATCTCGCTGCTCTCGGCACTCCATTTCCTCAAGACCCACGCAGCCGCGAGCAGACCCAATGACGGAGGAGAGATCTCTCGCATCCATCCGTCTTGGGCGAAGTCTCGATGGGTGTGCTTCGAACAAAGAGTGGTGGAGCCCGTCAGCTAGACACGATGCCCCCGCTCTCAACTCTCTGCTCCCTTCGCCGAAGCTTCGAGGAACTGCGCGACGAAGCTGCTTTTGTCTCCCCACAAAGCGAGAGCGTCGCGCCACTTTCCACCAGACCAACGACAACAGTGCTGCTGCTGGCGAAACGAAGCGAGACTTGCTGACTCCACTCGCTTCGATCAAAGACAGCAATCAACCCTTTTTGTTTCGTCTCGCGAAACGGAGGCATGAGTTATACTTTATTCGAGCATGGATTTTTCTTGGAGCGCGAAGAAAAAGAGGTACGTCACTTCGGTTACCGCCGAGTCTGCATGATTCGCGGCACCGTGTCTGTGCACGCCGCTTTGGTCCACTGGAGGTCGTTTCATCGCGCGAGCTGTTCCCCCACACAGTGTTCCCCAGTCGGTCTTCGTTTGGTGAGGACACCAGTGTCACAGCAGCGTGGGCAGACCATGTCACGGGTGTATTGCTGTCAACCAAGAAAAGCTGCTTTGGATATGTAGATCGCGATCTGCGGGAGGCAGCGCGAGTGGAAACTGCAAAGCACACCAATTCGACGAAGCGAGCAAGCGTGAGCGAGAACCCGTTGAAGCCCGCCTCCACATGTAGCGCGAAGAACCTGAACTTGAACTCGCAGCACGAGTGGCTGGCGCTGGCGGAAGCCCGAGCGTGAATTATCACCTTTAGACCCATCACTGGGCACCGCTCTGGTTATCTTCATTATGCACGCGAGAAATTCTTGGAGCGACAAGGGAAGAAAGCTTAAGGCTTTTCAGCACCTCGGACGTCTCAGGATGCGCGTCTCACTCTTTCAACAAAAGGCGCCAGATCTGAACGTTCCTCTCTTCTTTGTTCTCAGGGTACGGCGAGCTCGCTTTTCCGCTGCGACCTCTCCTTGCTCGCTCCACCGTCTGTATGAATGAATCCACGCACATTTCGACCATCGTATCCGCCGCGATGAAGGTCGGCTGGCAGCGCCTGCCTCCAAGTCGAAACGAG
>JAADWH010000296.1:0-28427 GCA_023335995.1 Globisporangium nagaii
CTATATAGCTATGTGCGGCACGTTCGTGGGCACGTTTCGTTACATGTCGCCCGAGCGCATCCAGCGCGCGCCGTACAGCTACAGCTCGGACATCTGGAGCCTCGGACTCGTGCTCATGGAGGCCGCCACGGGCGTCTATCCGTACCCCAAGCACCGCACGTGCATCGAGGTGTGTCTTGTGTGGGAGCAGTGCAAGCATCCACCCGCAGTGGACAGCCATGTGACTAACGAGACTCCTGTGTGAACATGAACGAATGACTGGCTGGCGGAGCGCAGATGATCCAGAGTGTGCTCGAGTCGCCGCCGCCCATGCTCTCGAGCGCCTACTTCTCGCCCGAGTTCTGCGAGTTCCTGCAGTCGTGTCTGCAGAAGCAGCCGCTCGACCGCGCGTCCGCCGACGTGCTGCTCGAGTCGCCCTGGCTGCAGCGCTGCGCCGCCATCAGTGCGTCCTCTGCTTGGGTGCTGAGCGGCTCGGACGGCATCTGAGTGACTCGACTGATCTCTACTGTGCTGTGCTGTGCTGTTTGCAGACCTCGAGAGCGCCGTGGGCAACGTGCGCGAGTGGATCCACTCGCTGCAGAAGTGAGGCTCATGAAAAGGCAGGCGATCCGAGACGGCGCTGGGTTTCTATTGTACTCGTATTAAATACTCTCGCTATTGGTTTCCAAGGCATCCTCGCTAGTTTACATCGCTTCTCCACACTCCACTCACTCACACTCACACTCATCCACACACATCCAAACTCCACAGTCCCTCTCACTCACGCAGTGGTCGTGGCAGGCGCGTCCTTGGTCATGATGTACCCGACGGCCGCCTGCAGACACGCGAGGTAGTACGCGGCCTCAGAGCCCTCCTGCGACTGCTCGATCGCGAACTCCTCCATGAGGAACACCTGCGCGTGCAGGTGCGGAAGCTCGCAGCGGCTCACGACGAAAACCATGAGCGGCAGCAGCACGTCTGCCGACATGCACGCCGGCGTCACGCCCAGCAGCTGGCTCGCCTCGCGGTAGAGCACGCGCACGGCATTGAGGAAGGCCGCCAGCACGCACGACGGCACGAGGTGCGGGATCGCGTTGAACGCCTGGATGGACTTGGCGAACAGCGCCGCGTCGCTCTTGATGCCGCCGCCGCTGCCGCCGATCACGCCCGAGAGCTCCCCGTCGACGACCGAGAGACCGCACGAGCCGCCGGTCGCCACGTCGAACGGGAGCCCGACCTGGTGCAAGCCCAGCGCTCGCGCCTTCGCCGCCTGCTCGCGCCACGTCGCGTTGAGGTCGTCCAGCTCGCTCGCGGACGAACGGTAGCAGGCGCAGGCGAGGCGACTGAACACCATCTGCTCCACGAACGCGCGCAGGATGCAGCGGAGCCCCTCGACGACCCAGGCTTCCTCGGCGATGGCGTCCGCGATCTCGCGCACGAGCGACTGCATCACGTCGCGCGCCTCACGGTTCGCGAACACGCTCGGCTTGCCGCTCGCGAGCTGGTTGCCGCCGCCGCGCGTGAACGACCCCATCATGTCGCTGCAGACCTCGTCCAGCGCCTTCTTGAGTGCCGGTTTCATCAGCTTGTACCTGTTCACGAGCTTCTCGAAGCGCACGAGCGCCACGGTCGGCAGGTCGAAGGCGCACGGCACGCGCTGCATGCCGTCGGCGCGCACGAACTCGTTCAAAAAGTGCTGCATGACGATCGACGGCGCCACGCCGTGCTTCTTCGCCACGTGCAGCTTCTTATCCGCGTGCATGCGGATGAGCTCCTGGAACCAGCGCGACTGGAGTGACAGGATGTGGTGCACCGTGTCCTCCGCGAGCACCTGGTCCGCGCTCTCGATGCCTTCGAGCAGCCTCTGCGTGGTCACGTCCGCCACAGACGCGAAGCTCGCGCGCGACGAGTCCGTCTCGTAGTCCTCGCCGCTCTCGTCGCCGTCGCCCAGGCTCTCCAGGAGCGTCTTGCGGTCGTTGAGCAGCGCGAGCGAGCGGTTAGCCTTGGCGACCTCGGCCACGAGCTGCATCTGCAGCAGCTGCACGTGCTCCTTCTTGCTGGATGAGAAGAGGCACTTGACCGAGCGCACCCACTCGAAGCGCCGGCGGCGGCCCAGCTGCGCGCGGCACCTCGACGCCTGCGCGCTCTCCTGCTGGATGCGGCTGTCCAGCAGCTGCTTCACGCTCTCGGCCTTGCTGCCGCTCTGCGACGTGGCCGACGCGCCGCAGTCGAAGCTGCGCCAGCGGCGCTCCTCGGCCTTCGCGGCAGCGGCGTCGCGTCCCAGCGCCATGTCTGCGCCGTACGCGAACGTCGGCGGGATGGACGTGCGTCGCCGGCACGCGGCCGCCAGCTCCTCGTCCTCGTCGTCCTGCTCATAGTCGTCCTCGTCCTCGTCCTCGTCCAAGTCGTCACCCACGGCCACGACGCTCTGGCGCAGCAGCTCCTTGGCGCTGCGCACAGGCGCGAGCAGTGCGCTGTGGTCCGCGGTGCTCGTGGCCGGCGGCGGCGGCGCCATCGCGGCATTCTCGACGCCCATGCTTGCTCTCTCTCGGTCTGCTGCTTCTCTCGGCGCAAATATGGGACTGACTGCCATGCCGGCTTGCGTGCGCCTGTTGCGGATGGATTGCGGACAGGATTGCGGTTCGGTTTGGGCTGGTGAGACGCATCCCTGGCCCGTCTGCCGCAGCCCCGCCCCCCTGACGCATGTGGATCAAAGGGGGATGGGGAGGGAGAGACGACGAGGATATCAATCTATACAGGCTCCGATTGTGCCGGACTCGCTCGGAAACGCACCCGCGAGGTTATAACCGCATAAGCTAGCGCAGGTTTTCAGCAAGCAGCTTTATGGTGTGTCCACACCACTTTTTCACGAGTCGAGAGCCACTTGGAGTTTGTATGCGGACGGATTTTCCGCCTGCAAAGACCTGCTCGTATTTTTAGGAGCTTTGGCGACTCGCTTCTGCGCGAAGAAGCATGCAAATATCCACAAACCGACTGCTGCTGCCAGGCAAATATTTGACAAATATCCACATCAAGTTCTTCCCGCTCCTGCCATTCCCGAACGAATGCATCGACGAGCAAGTGTGTGTGTGTGTGCCTGAGTGTCGCTTGCCGAGAGCAATTGCTTCCCAATTTTTCTTGCGTGAGCCAACGCGCCGCCGCAGCCATTGTGCGGACACGAAAAATCTCCTTTCATCTCGTCGGGCAGCAGCGAGAAGATCAGAAACCTGCTTTTGCGAGAGTGAGGGAGGGTGGAAATCAAATCTGTGACACGTGCAAGCCGGGATACTGTATGGCTGTGACGAATTCTCGCGGGATCCGATCTCCACTTGCCACGCCAAAACGATGATCGATCGCGTTCGAGACGAAAAATGGCGCGTTGTGTGACGGGGGAGAAGGATATCTTGTTTGCGCCTTGTTCTCAATCGAGCAAGCAAGTGAGCACAGGCTGCAGGCAAGCAGCCGTGACAAACACATGCATTTTGCGTGGGGGAAGGTTCCCGCTCTCTGCAACATTGCAGCTGCCCGCGTCCTCGAGCGCGCGCCGTGCTTCGGGCCGCACGTCCAGCACGCGGCGAGCGCCAGTGAGAACAAGATCTGCCGCATGGCGCACGCAGCTCTCGCTGAAAAAATGGACCCAGCGCAGCAGCAACCGCAGGACCCTTCTTCTTCGTCTCGCTCGCTCGGTTGGTCTCCGCAATGCGGTCCTCGTTTAATCGCGCGTGAATCAGGATGGGGATTGACTTTCCCGACTCGCGCGACACAATGCAAGCGCAATGTGCCCTTTTTGGTGGAGCGCGGGGTTGTGGGAGCAGTGCTGCATTGTCTGCCCAGCAAGCGGGAGATGATGGGGCGGCCAGCATAGCGCTTGCTCGGGCTGGACGGATCCGAGCGCGCCGCTTCGCGGTTTTCGCCCTGCTTGCTTGCTTGCTGGGCTGTCACACAAGCAAGTCAGTAGCAGGTGAAACGGCGCAATTCTTGTTCAAAACCTGCTCCATTTCGCAAACCGAACATCAGTCGATGGCTTGACTTGCATGGGCAGAAGATGAGGCAGAAGATGAGGCAGGCACAGCGAGCACGAATCGCGCTGCGCGGTATCCCATCAAGAAACCTCGATCTCTGTAGCCACCTCGCCCCACCTGAGCGCAAGCAAAGCACAGCACTAGTGCTCCAGCACAAAGCGCAGCGGGCAAACCTCCGGCAACTAAACCGGATGTGCTGCCGCCACGCTCGTGCGCGCGCACATGCAGGCGGCACCAATACAGTCGGGCGTGCAGCTGCCTGGTTTCCTCGCTCGCGTGCTCGCGTGCTGACTTTTCCGGCTCGCTCGATTTGAAGTCCGCGGCGATGACGCAAGACCGAGCCCGCCCCGTCTGCGAGGTTTTATTAATTTTCGCAGGAAATGGCGCGTTCGCTGAAAGCGCTCGCCTGGAAATGGCTCCAAAAATAGCCGCTTGACGCGCTTCTATCATTCTATTTTTGAATGGATGGAAGTGGCGGCGCGACGCACGCACACGGAAACGCTGTGTGACGTGCGTCAATCGCACGCGCGCCGCCAGCCAAGCACAGGCGAGATGCGGCGAGCGCTGTCCGCCACGCATTGCTGGATGACTTCGTGAACTCACGGGGATCGACTTGACTGCGCGGCGTGCTGAGCGCCGCACGCTCCTGCGACGCCCGCGCTTGCCTGCCTGCCTGCCTGCCTGCTTGATTGTTTTTGCGCACGATCCAGAAGGCAACGAAGCGCTTGATTTTCGAACAAATGACTCGCCGTTCCATGCTCGCGCGCTTGCGGATACCGATGCGATCAGCAGAAGCAGTGGACGTGCTTGCTTGCTGCGGCTGCAGATACAATACTCGGCGCTCAACGGAAAGCGAGCGAGCGAGCTTGTTTGCAACAGGAACACCGAGCGAACACATGCACGCGCGCCGCACGATGTTGCGGATTGACGTTTTGAGAGCAAAAATTGGATTCGGAGCACCAGTTTAACGAGGGAGCGAGTTCACTCAACACACACACACACAAGGCGTGCCGCTTGATCAGCTCCAGTAGCCTCTCTGGCTGCCACTCAACAGGTTTTCCTGCTGCTGCTGCGGTTGTGAATCCGAAAGAAGGAGCGCCGCCTTGTGTGCATCCTCCATCCACAGATCGACGGTGCTCTACTGGGTCTTCTTCTGCTCCTGCTTCTTGAGCGCGCGCTTGCGCAGCGACAAGTGCGTGATCGTGGCCATCTGCACAAAACATAACCATGCAAGAAAATAACAAGTTGTGTGTGTGAGAACTAATGTGTCCGTCGCAGTACGTATCGACGCCATGAAGCCATCCTCACCTTGCTCATGATCCACACCGGAGCGCTCGAGTAAGCCCAGATCTGCAGCGCGTGCGGCCAGTACGGCGACACGAGCGTCTCGAAGCCGAGGTTCGCGACCGCAGCGCGCGCGTACGTGGCCGGGGACGGCACCATGAAGCTCGCATGGCGGATCTTGGCCAGCTTGGTGGACACGAACATGGGCACGTGGCACTGAATGTGCACGTTCTTCGCCTTGTACTCGTCCGCGAGGCAGAGCGTGAGCTGCTCCACATACTGCTTCGTGGCCGAGTACTCGCTCAGCAGCGGCACGACGAGGCGGCCCGAGCCCGAGCTCAGGTTCACCACCACACCGCGCTTGCGCTGCGCCATGCCCGGCAGCACGAGCTTGGTCATGATCGTCGTCGACGTCACGTTGAGCTTGATGAGGCTGTCCACGCGCTCGATGGAGAGCTGGTCGAAGTACTCGGGGAAGTCGTATGACACGCCCACGTTGTTGAAGAGCACGCCGACGTCCTGGACCTTGGCGATCGTCGCCTCGATCGACTTGCGCACGCTCGGCTCGTCGATCTTGTTGAAGTCCACGGCGAGCACCTCGACCTGCACCTTGGGGTACTTGGCGAGGATCGCGTCGCGCACTTCCTCGAGCTTGGCCTGCGTGCGGCTCATGAGCACGACGTTAGCGCCCTTGCGCGCCAGCTCCATGGCCAGCCCCTTGCCGATGCCGTCCGTGGCGCCGGTGACGATCGCCCACTGCCCAAACTTCTTGAGCGACTTGCTCGGACGCAGGAAGAACGCGTAGAACGAGCCGAGGAACTGCAATGCCACGCGCGTCACGAGCAGCCCACCGATAGCCGCGAGCACCTTGAACCCCGCGGGCGCGGCTGCGAACGCCTGCTGCAGCGGCGCGAGGGCGGCGAGCACGTGGTCAGCCATTGTCTGTCGATCTGTCTGCTGCTGCTGGATGCGGAGGTGATTCGGCAAATGAGCCGCCCAACTGGCCGCAGAGAGCCACAGGTTTGGGATCGGCTGCGAAAGCTGATATACTTTATAAAGTCTCAGGGCACTTTATTCTGTCAGCAGCCATGCTCGCATGACGCAATACCACCTGAGCGAATGCGAATGGGATCCACGAGCGACGAGTGACTTGCTGCTGCGTACGCGCACTCCACTACTGAGACGACAGCTCGTGGCCATCCATCCATCCATCCATCCATGAACGCATCCACGCATCGACTTACTCAAAGATCTCCATCCCGCCGGCGCCGAGCGGCAGGCGGTCGTCGCCCTGCTGGTTCGCACCGCTGCCGCGCTGGCGCCGGTCCTTGTCCTTCTGCTGGCGGTTCTGGAACTTGGTGCTCGTGACGATCTCCGCGTCCATCGTGCGCAGCTGCGACGACACGAGCAGCAGCTTCTGCATCTCGTGCTGTAGCTGCAGCATCGCCTCGCCGGCGTGCACGCCGTCGCTCTCCTCGTCCTCGAGCACGAACTTGACCATCGCCTTCTGCTTGTCGATCACGGCGGCGAGCTGCCCCTTCGCGATGAGCTCCAGCAGCATCTTCTCGGCCGCGACGACTTCGCTCGCATCCCACCCGGCGGCCTTCGTCATCTCCTCCAGCGCGATCGTCACGTACGTGCGCGTGAGCTGCAGCAGCTTCTTCTGCTTGAGCGCCTCCACCACCTGCTTTACGAGCCCAAAGTTCGCGTCCTTGACGAATACGGCTGCGTGCTTCTGCGCGAGCTCGACGCAGCTGGCCACGTCCTTGGTCGCGTGGAACGCCTTGCTCAGCTCCAGGTACGCGCTGCAGTGGCTCTCCACGTGGCGCGTGACCACGAACGGCGTGTACTTTGGCAGCACGGGTGGCTCGCCGTTCAGGATCAGCGACACGAGCACAAGCTTCTTGTACGTCTCGACCACGAACGCGCTCAGCGACACCGCGGGCGCCGTGATCGCGAGCGTGAAGAAGTCGATCGCCTCCTGGAACTGCTTCTGCCCCACGTAGAGCATGCCGCCGTAGTACGCGTAGCTCACAAAGTCCACCGAGTTGACGAGGTTCGCCTGCGAGTGGATCTCAAAGAGCGGTCTGTTGCAGCAGGCGCGAGGGTTGGGCACAGTCAGTCAGTCACTCAGCTGGTCGTGTGGTATACAGCGAAGCGCAGATACATGCAAGACGCACTGGTTCAAAATCTCCATCGCCGCGAAGTAGCACTTGGCGTGCAGGCATAAATAGAAGAACTGGCCGTGCAGCGGCGTGAGTTCCGTGTGCCCATGCTGGTGGAAGCGGCGCAGGAACGACTTGAGCGGATACAGCGCCTTGATGCTCTGGTTCAGCTCCACGGCGAGTGTGCTGTACTGCGCGCACAGCAAGCTCACTGCGGCAGCAAGCGGGAGGGTTAGTACACAAGCCATCGCCACGACACTATGCAAACCAGACAGAACGTCGCGCATCGCACCTCGACTGATCTCCTTCGCGGCGAGCGACACTGGCGCCTGGTAGAGAAACTGCGAGATCTGCCACAGGAACCGCCCCGCCGCCGCCGCGAACTGGTGCCTCGACTCCGGGGTCACGCGGCGCGAGCCCCACTGGTCCATCTTGGTCGCCTTGGCGGATCTGTCCGATCGATCGATCGACATTCAACCCACCAATGTCAGTCGTCCAGCAGGTGCCATTGCACATATCCACGAGAGTAGCACAGAATGCACACACGCGTATACAGAGAGGGTGACAAGGAAAGAACTCTTGACACGTACAACAACAGGAACAGGCTGTGCGGCTTGCGCTCGACCGCGAGTGCGTCGTGCGCCAGCGCCAGGTCGAGCTGCTCCACGGACGCGCTCTTGATGGCTCCCTGGAGATCTTCGGAGCTCAGCATGCGCGCGAGCACCAGGTCCGTCTGCTTGCGGTCCTTCTCGCCGTCGTTGAACTGCTCCTCGGCGACGAGTAGCCCTTGGAGCGTCGCCAGCGGGCCCCAGCTGGCGCTGCCGAAGCTGTTCGATGAAGATGGCGTCGCCATGTTCGCTCGCTCGTCGTCTTTGGATTGTGAGCTTCGGGTATTCTTCGCGTTTGAAGCTTTTTTTGCTGTTTTGCATTGACTATCCTCATAATATATATAAAAAGAAGACTATTCTGGATCGAAAAGGAAAGCTGGATGCCTGCTTGAGTAGTTGAATGTGAAATGTATGTCTATTTGCGTAGTATGTCATCTATGTGGGTGGTAATCATGTAAAAAGTGCGCGACTTCAAGCAACATGGCTACATCGCATCGCTCACATCCTGCTCGGTCACTGCATGACGAGCGCGAGCTGCACCTTCTTCTGCCGCACGAGCGCGATGGGGTTCTTCATGCGGATGACGCGGCAGAGCGCGTCGTTGCCGGCGTTGAACACGCGGTAGATGCAGTAGCTCGAGCCGTGCACCGCCGCCTGGTCCAGTTCGTTCATGCTGATCTCGAACACGGCCTTCTCCATCGTGCGCGTGGCTTTCACCTCGACGTACTCGAGGACCTTGCCGCCCGATGAGACCGTGATGTCGTACGGCTTGCCGGACTCCTCGTGCTCGTTCACCCACTCCACGTGCATCTCGGCGTTGCCCTTGTGGCTCTCCACCAGCTGCTTGTAGACGTACTGCTCGCCCCAGCGACCGATCCCCTCGCGCTCTTCTTTCGACATCGTGTTGCCGACGCTCAACACCTGGTCAGACGACAGCGTCTGGTTGAGATTGTGACTGCTGCTTGGAGGCGGCAGTGGTGGTTGGAACACGCCAGGCTGGTGCTGCTGCTGGTAGAGTTGCTGCTGCTGATGTCCATCGAAACCTCTTGGGTATGATGATGATCCAGGAGCAGGTGGGTACATCGGAGCAAGAGGGCTCTCGGAAGGCGGCAGCGGCGGGAAGACTCCGCCTTCAGTGGATCCTCTGCCACCATCGCCACCGCCGCTTGTCCATGGCTCGACGCTCTGTCGAAGACGCTTCTCAGTCCCCTCGTGGTCGTCTTTCACTTCGCCGTCCTCGAGAGCAGAGTGCGAGCGTTTGCGAGTCGAGCCTGTGTCTTCAGCAGCAGCAGTAGACGATGACAGTGATGCATCACCAGCATCGCTAGCACCGTAGACTCCAGAGTACCACAACTCCCCTGCCTTGACTGGATCGATCGGCGCCAGCTGCTGCGTCTCCACGAGCCACTTCTCCATCGCCTCGGCGCTCGGCTGCATGGCCGCGAGGTAGAGCAGATTCGCGACACTCGCCGCGACCTGCAAACCAAAGCACTTGCGACACACTTCCATGAGCACCTCGTAGAGCCCGCCCAGCTCTCCGTCGCCATGCGCCGATCCGATCACGTAGAGCACCGGCGTTTTCATGTCCAAGAAGCACGTGGCTGGCGTCTGGCGGACGCTGAACGAACTGCCGACTCTGTAGATCACTTGGAGTCCGCCGGCATCCTCCACCGTCACGCATGCGAGGGCGCGACTGAGTCTCAGGATCTCTTCGGGAGGGATGTTGTCGTAGACAGCTCGGTGCTGGTGCAGCAGGAACCGCTGGGCGACACCGAGACTCTGCTGGATCTTGGAGCGCAGCACGGCGCTCTCGCGCTGGCGGGAGCCCAACACACTCACCTCGTAGCTCAGCTGCATCTTGAGCGACTTTGCGCCGCAGAACGAGAGCAGGAACTCTCGCACATGCGAGGCTTCCTCGTGCGCGCCAAGAGATGCGTCAGTGAAGTAGCTCCATGGGAACAGTGACACGATCGGAAGCGCAAGCTGGAGACTCGCGCCGCCCTCTTGCACCAAGCTCTCTCGTGGTAACTCGGTCTGGTCGTTGATGTACACGTCCGCGGGTTTCACGAAGTGCTGGTCGCGCAGAGTAGGGAGCAACAGGCTCTGCTGCAGCTTCCACTGGAAGCGCGCGTCCGCCTTCGCCCACACGCTCGGGTTCTGCGCAAACGCCTTCGACCAGATGATCAGCAGCATCTTCACCAGTTTCTGGATGCGCTTTCTCGCTTTCGACGGCGCAGACTCTTCCTCCACAAGCGAAGAGAGACCGCTGGCGCTCGCTGAGATCAGATCGCTCCAGGAACTTGGCTCCGCCACAGCGTGCGCAGTCAGCGATCGGATCTTCGACAGCGCCAGCAGCGGCTCGAGCTCTTCCAGCAGCTCCTGATCCAGCTTCACCAAGTTGATCCGACTGTCCGACTCGAGCGGCTTCTTGTCACTGTCCTTCTGCAGCGCGCCGACGAGTTTCTGCAGCTCGCGCTCCTCGTCCGTGCGCGGCACGATCGGCTCGTCCTTCGCGGAACACCACGCAAGTCTCCTGCTTTCACTGGCTGACGCAACTGGCAGCCACGGCGTTGTCTTCAGGGTTTTCCGGATCAAGCGAAGCTCGTCCTTTGGAAGCGCGGATTTCTGGATTTGCTTGGCGAAGAACTTGAGAATCGGCTGCGCCTCCTTTTTCCACTGCTTCTTGGCATCATGGCTGCTCTTCTCCACAAGCTTGAGCTGGCTTAGTCGGTCGCACAGCGAAGCGATCGATGGCTTGCGCTCGACGCCGCATACTTCGGTGAAGAAGTGGCGGAGCGCCTTCGGATACAGCTGCTCCAGAGTCACGAGCTGGCCGTTGCACGACGTCGCCGACCAGACGACACCCTTCACGCTCACGAATGCGCTCGATCGGTCGTCATCTGATGGTGCAAATACCAGCGGCTGCTCGCTGAACGCCTGCTTAACCGCCTGTGCATTTGCTGCGTTCTGCTGCGCTTGTTCCGCTAGGAATCCGTAAATCCGGCTCACGGCAGCAACGTCGACCAGCTCGTTGTCCTCCGAAATGTCCTCTGTGCGCGACGAGAGCAAGGAGAGGACGCTCAACGCGTCCTCCAGCACCGGTGTCTTCTTGAGCCGCAGAATGTCCACTGCTAGCAGCTCGTGTGTCCACTGGATCTTCGAATACGGCACCATCGCTTCGGAGAAGAGCGATTTCGCGCTTGGCGTGGCCACCCAGAGCGTCTGCGGCCGATGAAACTTCCCATCAGAGCCGCTCAACCACTTGGCTTTCCGCAAAAGCGCAATCACTGCTTCGTCGCCTGGAGGCGTGCTGTCCGAGGCAGAATCTTCGGTATCTTGGCGTGTCGGCCAGTGCTTGTTCAGATACCCAGCGAGCTCTCTCGACAGGATCTCCTTCGTTTTCAAACTCGGTTCAGCTTCAAGCCACTTGAGGATGTACTTGACGGCAACCGACACGCGAGCGTCCACCACGTCAAGCAGCACTGGCAGCTTCAACGTGTCGACGAAAAGTGTCCGCCAGGCTCCAAACGATCGACTCGCCGCGGGTTCCTTGCTGCTTGCGTCAAAGTAGTCGCTTGCAACCAGGCTGAACGGCTGACTGGTTGTCGTCGCATTCACTCTCAGCTTGTCCTGCAGCCACTTGGACAGCTCAGGCATCTCCGCCGCAGCTGACGGCAGCACCACGAAGACGCCGAGTGATGAAGCGCGCACGAGCTGTCGAGTGCACGTCCAGACGTGCATCTTCGCCTGGATGTCGGCTGTCACGGGACAGTTCGAGCATGCCATCAGATGCGACGCCAGGAATCTGGAGTACTGCCTGATCGTCGCTGCAGTCTCGAGTTGCTCAGCAGCTTCGTCGTCACTGCTTGACGCAGGTGCTGAGCGTCCAACGGCAGTGGGCGACAGCGCGTCGCCGAGAGCTTCCATCTTTGGCAAGATGTGGTGAGAGATCACGTCGTGGTCCTCGATCGTCTTGATTTTCGCCTGGCTGATCAGGAACGATCGCGCATCCGGCAAATTGCTGAGAGCGACTGCGAAGTCGTTGTCGAGCATGTGAAGATCGCCGTAGAAGCTCGCTGGCGAGGCAGACGAAGTGCTCTGGTTGTGCGACTTGCTCCTGCTGCTGTCGGAGCTGTTCACAGATGGGAGGAAGAGCGCGTCGCCAGTGTCCATCAACGACACCCATCGCTGCTTCTTGGTCGCGTCGACACCTTGCAGTGGGAAGCACTTGATCAAGCGGAGCTCCTGGAGCAGCAGATCCGAGTGGCGGTCTCGCTTCCAGAGCTTCCCGAGTACACGGAGCATCTCAGCAGCCCAGTCCACGTCGTTCTTCGCCGCCGAGTGCGCCAGCAGCTGCAGAATGTGCGACGCCTTGAGTCTCTCGATCTTGAGCTGGTTCTTCTGCTGCGGCAGCATGTTCTTCGCCAGCTCGAAGTGCAGCAGCCGCTTGTTCAGTGTCGCAAACAGCAGAGTTGGATCGCGTGTCAGCACACTCAGCACTTCGTCGTCTTGCGCAGCCTCCCAGGCGTCGATCAGCTGAACGGGTCGCACGAGATCAAGCGAAACGGAGCCATCGCTCGTCACTGCTGTGGCGGCGGCGGTAGCGGCCGGCAGGAACGCAATCTGGCTGATCTCACGCATCGTGTCTAGCACGATGCTTCGGAATGGCGCTTGGATCTCGCTCTCGAACGGGAGAAGCGACAGCAAGTGCGTGATCTGCGCCACCGCATCATCAGCTGTCTTACACACCTGGAGCTCGTCGACAAAGCACACCACGACTTGGCGCATCAGCCCTGGGAGCTGGGAGACCAGCCACTGGTTCCACTCGCTCCCGTTCACGATCGCCTCGCGCGAGCTCGGCACTTCAAAGTCGCCCTGCACGATGAATCGAAAGCCGTACGAGCGCAGTGGCAGGTACGCGAACACCTGCTGGAGCGGCGGCCGGTCGCCTGAAGTCGCAGAATGGCTGCTTGGAATGTCGAGCGGCAGAGCGATCGCGAGCTCGGTCTCGCGCACTTGTCCTGGAGCTGCTGCAAACGCACCTGGAGCCTGAAGCGTCTGCTTCACCACGAGCCACTGCTGCTGCGCGACCATGACGCGGTCGGATCCTTTGCGGCTGATCTGCGAGAAGAGCTGGACAGTCTGGTGTCTGCTGCGTGCGGACGCTTCTTTGAGGAAGTGCAGCGTCTGGCGGTGCACCTTGTCAGCGATGCGCAGCTCTTGGATGCGGCGCAGAAACAGCAAGATCGACGGCTCGAACGCCATGAGCGACTCGGAGATCTCGTCAACGCGCTGCACTGACGACTGGTTGAGCGGCAGCACGAACGTTGTCCCCTGTTGGCGCTGCCACTCGGCTTCGTCGTCGATCCAGAACGGGAGGATGTAGCCGAGACCGCCACCGTGCGCCTCGTTCTTCGAGTGGAAGCGGATGTGGAAGCCGTTCGAGTGCACTTGCGGGCTGTCGGAGATCTTGAACACGCTTTTGAAGCCGATCCCTTTCTTGCCGATGCTTGTGGTCGAGTCCTGTGCCGCTTTTGTCGATGCGCCGACGTCGCAGATCGCCTGGATGTTTGCACTCGAGAAGCCGCGCTCGTTGTTGTGGAACACCACTTCTTGACTGGTTGTGAGCACGAACTCGCCTTTGGCGCGCGTATCTGCGTCATAGCTATTGTCGTCGGCGTTCTGGAGCAGCTCGAGCACAAAGTGCGTGTTCTCGCTGTACAGCTCGTCACTCAGACGCTTGAGCGCGCGTTCGAGACGCTGCTGCTGGATCGCGAGCACAGATGATGTCGCTGCGTCCTGGATCTCGAGTCCGATGCCAAACTGCTCTTTGCGGATTGTCTCGATGCACTGGCGACACGACTCTGGCGCGATGCTGATGGCGTCAAACGAGTCCGAAGAGCTCACTTGAGGTGCATTTGCTGTAGCTGCTGCTGGCTGAACGGAGGTCTGCTGCTGGGCTCGAGTGAAACGATCGAAGATCTCCGCAGTGGCGCTCGCTTCGCTTGCTGCACCAAACGCTGTCACCGATGATGACGACTGCGACGGTGCTGATCCGTCAACAGCCGCGATTGAGATACTTGTGCTGGCGTTCGTCATCTCGACATCCGGTGTTGACGCTTGGTATTGAGAGTGCTTGAGCATCTTGTCCATCCACGCCACGCTGTTACTCCTCATGCCCCTCGCAACCGCCCCCAGCGCTCGTCGCTCCGTCTCGTTGCCGCAGGATTCCCACACGTTGTCAGCAAAGCGTGATTGTGCCGACGCACTCTCACCAGCACCGCACGCGACTTCAGCTAACAGCGCGTAGATGAAATCGGCAAAATCGGTTGGCACCGCCAGCAGGATCTCCAGCACGTAGCGCTCGAGCGCACTCTCCTGTGCCGATGCTGACGTGACGACTGCAAAGAGGCTCTTGAGATGGGCTTGCACGAGCTGCTTTGGGAAGTTCTGCTGTCCGCCGTTCTTCACGAGCATCGATGTGAGGTGCACGGCCACGTGGTGCGTCATCGGAGCCGCCTGATCCGCTGACGAAGAAGATGCACTGACCAACATCTCCAGGGCGGACGGCGTCGACTCCTCATTCACACGCAGCACGGCGCCATTGAGACAAAACAAGAACATCAGAGGCGACCGTGAAGCAGACGACGACGCATGATCAGTGAGCATCATTTCATGCGTGCGGATAAAATAGCGCAACGAGCCACAGAACGGCGCGAACTGGTGCTGCCAGCCTGTGAACGCTGCAATGTCCACCAAGAACGGGCACGCGAGCAGCGCGGCAATGGCGGCCTCGGTTTTCTCCAATCGCAACGACTCACCTGGAAACGACGCCGCCTCGACGCTGCTGCTGGCCGTCGTCGTCTTATCGTGGAGATCGGCGTCGCTGAATTCGCTGGCTGGGAGCAGCACGTTCGAGTACTTGACAATCCCCGCACTGATCGCCTCTGCGCTCCTCTCGACGCACTCTCGCACTTCTTCCAGCAGCTCGTCCAAGGACGCGGGACCGCCCAGCTTCTGGAGCGAATCCAAGCCGAACTCGTAATGCACGCGAGCAGCTACTTGCTGCTTCATCTCGACTGCCGGCATTCTCGAGGTGTCCGAGTGTGAGTGCGCCAAGTAGCACTGCTGGACAAACTTTGTGATCGCGTCTCGAGCGCTGCTGCCGTCACTTCTGCCAGCTCCGCTTGATTGACTGGACAGGAGTTTGTCGAATGACTGCACCCACACTTTCGGCTTGGAGTCATCCTTGTCTGCAGCATCAGTCCACAACTCGAGGACGAGCTCCAGCGCCGATTTGTCCACGTGCTGCGCTCCCGCCGTGTGTCGCACGTGGATCTCCAGCGAGATGAAGCACATGAGCAGCTGTTCGAACGACTCGATGTCGTTGCTCTCGCAGTACGTCGTGAGGTACTGCTCGGTCTCCTGCTTCAGCGCCTCCACGTCCACTGGGACAACTTTCGACGTAGCTGCAGCCTTGGCAGATGCTGATGGACTCGTCTTCTTGGACGAAATGGACGGCTTGTCCGCCTTCTCTTCTTCTTCATCGCTTGAGTTGGCGTGGCAGTCACACGTGCACGAGCACTTACACGTGTCTTTGCCAACGCAGCAGCAGTCGCACTCGTCGTCGCTGTCGTCCGCATCCTCGTCCTTCTTCGAAGCCTTCTTCTTGCTCGCAGCCTTCTCCTCTTCATCGTCTTCTGCATCTTCGCCAGCCGTCCTGTCGTCCGGCAGCTTGTCGTCGTGCAGCAGCAGCGAGTGAATCTTGGCCATGATACCGCAGAGTACCCACGTGACAACCTTGATGCGTGAGTGGTGCTTACTCTTCTGCGTCGCCATGAGGAACCGCGTGAGCTGGTTGCGGATCTTCAGATCCGTCTCGGCGATCTCCTGCGAAGAGATCTGCCGCTGATTGTTGCGCTGCTCGCTCGCAGCCTTGCGGCGTAAGACGTTGTCCAAGTACACGTCAATGTCCGTCACACGCTTGAGCATCTCGAGCGACAGCGACGCGGTCGTGCTCTTGTGCGGACCCGCGCGCTTCTTCCACTGCCCACTGTTGCTTGTTGTCTGTTGTCCGGCGTCGTGCCCGCTGCTCGCAGAGCTGAGATGGGTCTTGAGTAGCTCGTCGAGCGCCTGTTTGCGGTTCTCGGCACTAAACTTCTCCTTCGTGAGCTCGAAAACCTTCTCGGCGATGCCTTTCTGGAACTCCTGCTCGATGCTCTTCATCTCCTTCATCTCCTGGTTCGACAGGCGCCTCAGCAAACCGATGTAGACGCCAAAACCCGCAGGGTCGATCGCGATCCCGAGGGTCTCGACGTTCGGCTGGCGGTACTGCTGCGAGAGGTATTGCAGGAACTCGCTCCGATCGATGCGCGTCGAGTTGCGGAACGCGTCGTGGCCGATCATGGCCTCGAACTGCCGCAGGTGGTTCAGGATGTCGCGCGTCGAGACGCTGAGCATCGCTGTCGGGCCGTGGTAGAGCGACTGCACGGCTTCCGTGTGCAGGAACGAGTTGCCGATGCGCAGCTCGTGGAACTCGCGGATGCCTTCCTGCGCCAGGAATGCCTGGAAGCACTCGTACAGCGTGTTGATGCGTCGCCCTTGCACGAAGCACGTGACGAACGTCCACAGGCGCTGGTTCAGCGAGTGCAGCTGCCGCAGCACTGGGAGTTGCATCGGAGCCACGCCGACGAGCTCCTCGAGATCATTCGCCTCTGTATGACACACACACGACATTCGCAGATAGAAAAAAAGATAAGCACACACTGCTATTGTACGCACGCATAAATACCTCGAGGGTCAACGTACGGAAGTGCACGCAGATGGCATGCGTGACGCTGCTGACGCTGAGCGCATTCGGCGGCGCTGACGGATGCGAGTGGCTGGAGCGCAGTGCGTGCACGAACGCCACCACTTCCTCCTGGATGCCAGGGCGAATACCGACACCAACGCTGGGAGCAGCTAGACCGGCAGGAAGAGGTGGCGCTCCGCCTGCCATGAGAGGTGCTGGAGGCAGAGGCGCGGCATGCGCGTAGCTTCTCGGAGATTGCTGGTATTGGTTCTGTTGTTGTGGATGCGCTTGTGCTGGTGGTACAGGCGGATACGGTTGGCAATATTGCGCGTGGTGACCATGCGGCGGCTGCTGCTGTTGGAACTGCGTCCAGTTGCTGCGTCCACCTCCGGCGCCGCCACGCCCGCCGCCACGCCCGCTTGCTCCAGGCGCGCGTCGCATTCTCAATTGCGTTGGCTGTCGTTTCCCGCTCCTGACAATGAGAAACCGGCATAAAATAGCGTCGAAACGCTAATATCGGCCATTTTTGAGCAACAGGTTGCGTGCTCACGCTATTTCAGTGACACTGACGCTAAAACCAGCTCGAATGGACAATTTGGCGTGTACCACACTATTTGTGTGACATGGCTGCCATCTCGACTCTCAATCGCTCACAAATACTGCAGCATCGACATGACCTCTCCACTGCGCTTGCCTACGTACACGCATACCAACTACACTCTCCATATCCTTCTCTCTCTTTCGCTCAGTCGCAGTTGCGCGCCATGGCTTGCTCGTGGAACTCGCAGAACTCGCCTCGGTTGACGGATCGCACGCAGTCGTAGTGGCAACATTTCTTCACTGCGTATCCAGCCACAATCCAAATCGTAGTTAGTGGATCTGGCGATGAGCCATCGCACAAGAGCGCACAACGCAACGCACCTCCGCCGTGCGACCAGCAGAGCCCAAAGCGCAGTCCCTCGCGCAAGCACCATCGCACGCGACAGGTCACGCGACTCCGCTCGGGGTCGTCGACGCCGTGATCGAAGCCGGGAGCCACTGGCGCTGCAGCATACCCCTGGCAGCAGCACGCGGTGCAGGCAGTTCGCACAGGCACATGTCAACTCAAGCTCGTCTTACCACACAAGAAGATGACGAGCCGCGTGGCTGTTTGGTGAGGATACTGTACCGTCTCAGTGCCGATGTGGAGATCGTCTCCGCCATGCCCGTTGCTCTCTTCGACTTTGAAGGTGGTCGGCGGCGCATGGAATCCATTGCTGTGACGCTGTCGGCCGTCGGAGTCGCCATTCAGAGCTGCTCTTAGCCCAGATGCGCCGTTCTGCGGCTCCTCCTGGCGCCTTCCGTGCGCCTGGGAGCGATAGTCCTCGTCCGATGACGTTGACGAGCTCGACCACGAGCGCTTCCGCTGAAGCGCATGGCGCTGGACTACCGGGCTTCTCTCTTGTCCGCCATTTGCATGATCGTGCAGGCGACGACCGCCTCCTCCGTTGCCGTTGCTGCCTAGGCGACGCCCGACGACACGATGCTGCTGCTGAGCAGAGGGTCCTTGGTGCTGCTGGCTCGCGTGCCCTGTTGCCACGCCATTGCTGTGCTGTTCAGTCGACGCGTCTGGTTTCTCGTCTTCGATTTGCTGTGGACTCAAAGGCGCTTGGTCGCTCGTCTGGGAGGTTGCAGCGCCGTTGCTCTCGCCGCCGTCTACAGTACATCCACGATCACAACGAGACTGAGAGGGGCACACGACAGCTTGCACGTGCCCGACTCACCTGGTAGGGGCTGACGCTGAGAACGCGCGGGCGAGCGGAGCTGCTGCTGCGGTGGAGCTGCTGCGTCGCTGCCTATCGCGGTGTTGTTGTTGTTGTTGTTGTTGTTGTTGTTGTTGTTGTTGTTGTTGTTGCTGCTGCTGCTGCTGCTGCTGGTGCTGGTACTGGTGCTGGTACTGGTGCTGCCACCCTTGGCGAGACTGCCGCCGCCGCCGCTGTCGTGAAGCGACATCGTGACTGCTGCTGCTGCTGCTGGAAGGCTCTCTCCGCCGCTGTGCTGCTTCGTTTCTATGCTGCTGCTTCGAGCGGTTCTTTTTCGACGTGACCTGATTTCGTTTCAGGAGAGAGGCCGTTGGCACCCCACTCGGATAACCTCGGATAACCTCATCCCATCGAAAGCTCCTTTCCGATGCCGCGCGAGTCGCTTGAGCAGCCCAACCGCCGTCATTGCCGCCAGCTCGGCGTCCGCTGCAGCGCGCAGAGTGCGGCGACATCGGCACACCTCGTGAGGCGTTGCTCAAGACGCTCCAGACCCACCGCCAAGGCGACGCAGTGCGTATCTTTGGTGGACACTCGAATAATTGAATGGGCATGCGCGCTCGTTTGCCGCCTAACAAAAGATATCAAGCAGAAAGGACAGCTCCCATACAAACACCGAGTGAAAATACTGTTGCTGCGTTTGGTGCGATTGGCAAACAGCTGCGCGTTCGAGGTGAAAACAATTGCGTCTAAAAGTGGCCAGAAATCGACATGCCAGCTTTGCCCACTTTTTCATTTATTTTAGTCATTTTAGTCATTATTTTGCGCCGCAGAAAATAGCGCCAGAGCAAAACCAACCGCAAAGTTCAGATCGCAATTGCATTTTCGCTCGGCAAAGAAGCCATGGGCAACCGCCGCCGCGTCTCGCAGATGCTGCGCGTGGACGACGCGTACTGGGGCTTCGTGAACAAGCGCCGGTTCTACCGCTGGGTCTACGCCACCATGACGCTCTTCGCCATGTTCGCCGTGGTCGTGGCGTTCTTCAACATTGCCGAGGGCACGGAGTACGCGCCGGACTTCCTCAAGAACAAACCGAACCTCACGACGACGCAGATGAACGAGAACGAGCGCCTGCTGTCGTGGCTCTACGTATTCGTACCGTCGCCCGTGTTGCTTGCGTGGTTCGTCGTGTACTTTGGCAAGTTCTTCTCGCTCTGGAAGATCAAGCGGCTGCGCAAGGCACGCAACTTCCGCTACAACCTGCTCTGGGCGTCGGTCGTGTCCGCCGCCGTGTACGCGACGTTCATCAAGATGACGCTCAAGATGGAGCTGAACGACGGCCCCAAGCTGCGCGCGGCGCTCATCATCGCGGTGTGCGAGTTCGGGCTCATCTTCATCGAGGTCTTCGACGAGCACAAGACGCGCCGGAAGCGCCACCAGCTCAAGGCGCTGCTCAAGGCGAACGAGGAGCAGCAACGGAGCCAGCCAGACGCGAGTCAGCCAGACGCGAGCCAGCCAGACGCGAGCCAGCAGTCGTATCAGCAGCAGCGACAGCAGCAGCATAGCGAGGACCAGCAGAACCAGAGCCAGAGTCGACGGCAGCAGACCCAGTCGCAAGCGCTGCGCGAGCGAGACCTGGAGCTCCAGTACCAGAACCGCGTGCCAGGCGGCATGCTCTGACGAGCTCGCCTCGAATGGATTCTCTGCGCGCATGTGTACCATACCCAGAACGAAACGGAGAAGAAGACTGAGAAGAGTCTCCACTGCCTGTGCAATAAGTAGACGATAGCGTGACGAACCAGTGATGGCATTTCTTCTCTCTCGAACTGGATGTGCTGAGGTCCACGGCGTCCATCTCTGCGTCCTCTCGCTATCCAGCGCGCGAACCCACTTGCGCAGACACATACAGAGAGAGAAAGAGAGAGAGAGAGAGAGAGAGAGAGAGAGAGAGAGAGCAATGGAAGCAGCGCGTGCGAAATGGATATAGGTTCGTTCACCATTCGCGGCACCACTCACTCACTCACTGACACCCACAATGCTGCAACATCCCCCACTCAATATTTCCGAGCGAGTTTGATACCACTGGATTTTACGGCGCGAGCCACACAACGCATGCCCTAATCTGACGTGGCCCACACCAGAAACGGACAAAGAAGAAAGCTGGGCGACCTGGAGGTCGAATATCGAAGCTGTCGCAGTTTGGGTTCACCATCAGGAGCGTTCTTCTGCGCGCGAAGACGACATCACTTCCGATTCTGCGACTGCAAATACAGACGAAGACGACCCGCCTCACGCGCCAGCACCGCCGTCTCCCCCTTCCTCCTCGCTACCTCTCCACCGATCGCCAGACACACGGACGATGGGGAACTCGTCCAGCTCCAAGAGCCAGCGCCGCAGCTCATCCACGTACCAGCAGGGCAGGCGCAGCGGCTCGACTACCGCCACCAACGGCAGCAGCAGCAGCACGGTGACGCAGTCCGGTCCGCGACCGATCGCCGGCCACCCCTCTGGCACCAGCTCGCAGATCATCCCCGACCAGTTCACGTCCCTCGCCCAGGTCACCGCCGGTGAGTGCCTGCTTGGCATGGTTATCTACAGCACGGAAAGCTGATCTAACGAGTGTGGTTGTTTGCGCTGCTTGTCTGGCTAACCAGCGCTGCGACGCTACGGGCTCGAGAGCTGCAACCTCATCATCGGCGTCGACTGTACGTGCACGTGTCGGTGTGCGCTCCTGCCTCGATGCTGCTCTTGTGTGCGACGCTCACTGTGGGTTTCTTCGTCAAATTGCAGTCACCAAGTCGAACGAGTGGAGCGGCAAGCGCACGTTCGGCGGCCGCTGCCTGCACAGCACGGACGACCCGTACACTCTCAACCCGTACGAGGACGTCATCGAGACGATCGGGAAGACCCTGCGCGACTTTGGTGCGTCCTGTTGCGCGTTTGGTGTCCAGATATCGTAGCATCTGTGGCGCTCCCTTATTGACGCATCCATATCCGCCTGCGCATATCACAACAGACGAAGACAACGTGATCCCCGTGTTTGGCTTTGGCGACGACATGACGAGCGACCACTCGGTGTTCACGCTCTCGGACGACCTCATTAAGAAGCCTGGGTTCGCGCTCGAGGAGATCCGCGCGCGCTACCGTGAGGTGGTGCCGAACGTCGTCATGGCGGGGCCGACGTCCTTCGCGCCGATTATCAACGAGGCCGTGGGCATCGTGAACCACACGGGTGAGTACCACATTCTCGTGATCATCGCGGACGGCCAGGTGACGCGCTCTGTGGACATCCCGGCGCATGCCGTGAGCAAGAACGAGAAGGACACGATCGACGCCATCACCTACGCGAGGTATGGGAATGGGCATGCGATCCTGTGTACTCTTCATGTCGCACAGGCATGTAGATGTGTCGCTAATTTGTATGTGTGTGCGACCCGTGCAGCAATTTCCCACTGAGCATCATCATGGTCGGCGTCGGCGACGGCCCTTGGGACTCCATGATCTACTTTGACAATTACCTCGTGCACCGCAAGTTCGACAACTTCCAGTTCGTCGACTTCCACGTGAGTCTTTTTGCCTTTGTTATCGCCACCACGATAGTGACAGGTTCTCACTCTCGTCCACTCTCATAACCTCGTGCTTGGTACATGACAGAAAATCACGTCGCAATATGGCTCGCAGCAGATGAAAGAGACGCAGTTTGCGCTGCAGGCGCTCATGGAGATCCCGGCGCAGTACCAGATCATCAAGGAGCTCAAGTACCTCTCGCGCGACAACTTTGCGCAAGGCGCGTACATGCTGGCGCAGGATCTGCCGACCGTTGAGGTGTACCCGTGTCCGCAGCCGGTGCAGCATACGTACGTGACAGAGTACGCAGTGTACCAGCCGTACTACTCCACGAACGACAACGCCAGCAGCAGCAGCAGCAACAACAACAACCAGCTCCCGCCATCGTACGAGAACACAGTGGTGCCCGCGTACCCAGTCGAGATGGCACCATCCGCTCCATCGGGCTTCGACGACGCGGTGCCAGCGGACTTGATGAGCGACCAAGCAGCGTCCATGCGTCCGGGGCTCCAGCACCAGATGTCGACTGCCGAGATGGAGCTCAGCCGGCTGCACGAAGAGCTCCTGTGCTCGATCTGCGAGGAGCGCAAGAAGGACACGGTCTTCCAGTGCGGCCATGAGACGTGCAGGACATGCGCAGACTTCCTGACGCACTGCCCGAGCTGTCGAGCAGAGATCCAAGTGCGGATCAAGCGCTTCGGCTGAGGCGAGAGCTCGCGAGCACCGTGGAGAGCTGGGCGTGTGCAGCATGTATGAAGATTAACTAACTATCTAGACTTGTCAGTCAGTCGAGCATCGCGTAACTTTTGAGCAGCTCCGTTGCATCAAACTCTAAGTGATGGACATCTCAATCGTGTAGTTTCAATTCACTCTTTAACTTTTTTGCGTATCATCAACTTGGTTATCGTTCTCTCTCATCGTTCTCACGACTCTTTGACTTCGTTCGTCACGTGCCTACAGGTGCGCTCTCTGCTGGCGAATCCACAGGACTCGGTGCGTCGACTGCTCATCCGCTAATGGGCGAGCCCACACGGCTGTCGCCCTCGCGCTTGGCGCCGTGGCGGATGCACACGCCGTTGCGCACGGCTCCCTTGTTGCAGCCGTCCGCCTGGCAGCGCTTGCCGCCGCCGTGCGAGACGCAGAGCGAGCCGCCGACCGCGCTCTTGGAGCAGCCGTCCACCTGGCAGCGCTTGCCGCCCCCGTGCGCGATGCACGAGCCGCCGAGCAGCGCCGTCTTGGTGCAGTCCGGGGTCTTGCACTTGCGGCCGCCGCCGTGAGCCGAGCAGAAGCCGCCGACGAGCGCCGACTTGGTGCACCCGCCCTCGCTGCAGCGCTTGCCGCCGCCGTGGGAGATGCAGAGCCCGCCCTGCTTGGCGCTCTTGGTGCAGTCCAGGTGCGAGCAGCGCTTGCCGCCACCGTGCGAGATGCAGAAGCCGCCGGTCTTGGCGCTCTTGGAGCAGCCGTCCATGCGGCAGAAGCGGCTTTGCTTGTGGTACTTGCAGAACGAGCCGCTCGGGCCACGGATCGTACGGTAGCAGTCCTGCTTGGCGCACACCGTGTTAAGCATCGCGTTGACATCGAAGCCGCTGCCGCTGCTCGGTGGGCTGCTGTCGTCGTCGTACGCGGGCGACTCCTTCATTTCTTCATCCGAAAAGCTCGAGTCAGCGTCTTCCTCTTCGTCCTCGTCGTCGCCGTCGTCGTCCACGTCCATACCCTGGTCGTCGTTGTTGATGATGAAGCTGAGGCTCATGGCCGCGATTCCGGATGTCGCGCTGGCCGAAGGGCTGTGCGGGTTCGAGTCGTCGCCGTGGTGGTTGTTATTGCTGCTGCTGCTGAAGCTGCTGCGCTGGAACTTGGCGTCGCACACGGGCGAGAACTGTGCCGCGTTCGAGTCGCGGTTCTCGTCGTCGCTCGAGTCCTCGTACTGCTGCTGCTGCTGGTACGAGGCCATGCCCTTGAGGTGGCGCGTGAGCAGCGTCTTGGACTCTTCCAGGAGATGGATGCTCGAGATGCTGCGCAGACGCAGCGGGTCGGGGTTGGCTTGCGGCGAGCGGTAGTGCTGCGACTCGGGCGACGCGAAGGAGCTGGGACCGCCGGCGGTGCTGAGGCGTGGCAGTGGTGAGCTTGAGGACATGAAGCCTGGCTGGATTCGAGTTGCGCGTGCGGCAACAAAGAGAGGTTCGTGGACGGGGTGGGAACTGGTGCTGGAGCTTAGAGGAGATAGAGATAGAGACTGGGGGAGAGTGATACACGTAGAGTGGTGGAATTGACGAGACGAGGAAGAACCGGGCTGGAGTTCTTGGTACAGGGTGTCTGGAGTCGCTGGGTCTAGCTAGTCGAGAGAGAGCGCTGTTGGGGAGGGAGGTACGCCGCTGAGGGTCGTGGGGGGCTAGAGCTGGTTAAGGCGGCGCGTGTATAGCTGCGGAGCAGGCTATAATCTCACTTCCTGGGTAGAAAGATGAGAGGAGGAGATCGGGCGACACTGGTGGAGGCCGAACGAAATTCTCGAATGAGAGAGAGAGAGAGAGAGAGAGAGAGAGAGGAGCGGAAGCCGCGCGCGCGCACACGCCCTCGCCGCCCGCGAAGAGCCGAGAAGCTTGAGGGCGGAACGAAGGTGCAACGCTCCTTCTCTTCGCGCACTCGCGCATGACCAGCTCTTTCGCGGGCACTGGCCCTTTTCGCCGCCGTCGCCGTCGCCGCCGCCGCGCAGCGCCGTGCACCTTCATTTTTCGCTCTTCGCGCTGGCGGGCAATTGCAATGTTGCTGCAGAGAGCGCAGGTCCCACGGTCTCACGGCACCTTTTCGAGGCTGAGATGTGCAGCGCGCCAATTGGAGGGGTGCGTGGAAGCGACGGACCTCTTTGTTGTCGATGCTGCCTGCTGCTGCTCTGTGCAAAACCTTTGTATGCGAGCATACGACTGATGATGATTGCGAAGCTGTTACGAGAGGTCGGCTGACAACTTTTTTGCACAGTTTGTGAAAAAACGCCACCGAATTCACCGCGCGTTGTTGTTGTTTGTCGTGCAAAACAACAACGACAAACAACTCCTCGAAGGAAAAAGCACAAGTTTATCCACTCGGACTGACTATCTGCGCGCGAAATGGCTCTCGCGCAGTGGGAATAGCTGGTCGGCCGCACACAAGCGCGCAGACAAGCTCCCAGCTCCAGCCAGCAGCGCGCACCCACGCATGATCTTCCGCCCTTGCTGCTGCTGCGCGAGGCTGTCCACGCGCACGCACCGCCCGTTCTCTCGCGCCTCCTTTCCCCCTCCCCGCTCTATCCCACGCTCGCTCGCTCGCTGCGTCAGACTTGCTCGGCGGTCCTTATGTCCAGGTTCTGCTTCGCCAGCGTCCTCGATGCGTTGTGCGTCTTGAGCAGCGGCAGCTCCGTGGCGTGCGTGCGCGCTCACTGGACGTGCGCACGAGTGTCGGAGCAAACAAACGACACGCACGATAGCACTGCGGCTGCGGACGACACCGACGGCGGCTCTTCTTTCGCTGGAGAGTACGGAGAAAGCGAGCGTCTTGCGTCACTCTTTGCTGTCTGGGTCATCCGTTGTCGCTGCTTCCAATGCGAGTCGACGTTAAAGAGAGGGGGTTCGAAAAAGTCCCAATTTGTTCGACGATTTCTCGCCCTCTGTCCAGCAGCTCAAAAGCGAATTCAACACAACAGCTCGCTCGCGAGCATCAGTCCGAACAAGTGACGGAGAGAATAAGCTCCGGCCGCAACCAACAATAGCGCTGGAAAGAGACAGCATTGCGTCTGGCGTGCAGCGCGCTGTTTCTTCTCCGAGTTCCATGAGAGCCGTGGCCAAGCAGCACGGCGCAGCAGCAGCTCGAAAGAAATACTCACCGGCGCGCCTGTCCCGAGTGTCGTGCGCTGCTGTTCCAACAGAACAGCGCTCGAGCCGGCATTGACGACCGCAACGCATTCCCCCACCACACCACACCCCCACATCTTGGTGCAAGAAGTCGTTGTTACTCACACACCAGCGAGCCGTTACTCACCGGCATTCGTTTACTGCCCCGCTTTCGGCTGGCTGGGGGTGCGGCTTTGCACAAGAAGCCACGAAAATACGCTAAGAACCGCCTTGTGCTGTGCCGAGGTTCCTTCTGAGAGTGGGCCACTTCCGAGGGACGCAAGGCTCTCAAGCAAGCCTCTCAAGCTCGGCACAGTCCAGCACGCCGGCGCTGTTTACCCTCTGCGAGGGAAACAAGCATGGCTGAGAGCCACATAACGTTACGGTACTTGGCTCCTCAGTTGTCAAGTTGGGATTCTGTGTCGCACACACGGATATTTGCAATGTAGAGTAGCGATCGGAGAAGGTGATCGGAGCTTTTCTTCATCACCTCTCTACTGATGATGCCAGGCAAAGGCAACCTGCGCTTGAGCCGGTTTCTGGAGCTGCTCGGTACGGATAGAGGATTACTCCCCCAGCACCAGCACCTGCGCAACACTCCAGTAAGCCTGCGCGTGTGCTCGATTATCTTTCACAACGTAGAAACTCGCTGGACTTTTGTCGCCGTCGCCAGTTGAAGAAATTTGTCCGAGCGCTCGCACGATGCAGTCGGCTCGCGAGAAAAGGGAACATACAGGCACTCACCCCGATCCAGCGACGCCACGCACGGCACGAAAGCGCCGTACGTGCAGAGCGAACTCTCTGCAAGCGCGAAATTTTCCGCAGCGCTGGAGCTATCTCTGCGTGCGTCGTCGTCAATGTCTGCGCGGGTGTTTTTCTTCTGACTTGTCAGCTGATATAATAGAACCGGTTGCTTCTTGGTGCGCGCTGTTGTTGCAGCGCATCCGACTTGTTTGCTTGGCGCAGCAGCAGCAGCAGCAAGAAGAAGAAGGCGGAGGGAGGACCCTCCGACATGCTTGCTGTTTGCGTCCGTTCTCGCCAGAGAGTGGGTCCTCCGCTCGCGAAAAAAGAGCGGCCACCACTGTGCATGTCGGTCGGCAAGCATGCCCACGAAAGCCACATGCTGGACGCAATGGAGGCACGTCCCAGTGCTCGCCTGATCCGGATGGCGTCCTGGGACGCCGCGCGCTGCGAGCACAATCGAGCGACACGGTACATCCGCCTCGAGTGCGGGTTCTCGCGAGGATCTTGCTCTCTTTCGTTCGGGCCTGCTGTCGCGATCTCTTAAGCAGCACGTACTGGAGCACGAGTTGTTTACTGTCAACGAGTGTTGAGCAGTGCAACGACGCAGCTGCTCGTGCAAGCACTGAGCCACAATTACTCACACTTTTTGCTGTAGCGATCGTCGACAGGTAAATTGCTCAGCCTTTCATATAGAAAGAAGCTCGAATCAAGGTATGGTAGAGGCTTTCCTCTTTATTCTATGTTCCGACACTTGTCGTTCGTCGTGGAAGCTTTCGTTGCATGGACGTCCAGATCGCCGCACCTTGCCCTTCTCCGTCGCGGCCACGATGAGCAAGTGCTGCGTCGTGATCTTGGAGAACTTGATGCAGTACACCTTCGTGCCTGGGAATGCGAATGTCCTCACGAGAGTGAACGCGTCGCTGTCCCATATGCCGAATGTTGCCGTCGAGGGGGCTCGACTGAAGATGCCGCCATCCACAGGATGCCAGTCGACTGCGGAGATGCAGTACTGAACTCAACGTGAGCGCGTTTCGCGCGAGTGTCGCCAGAGCGAAGAAGAAGCGCAAGACTCTCTCCATCAGCCCTACCGATCCTGAGAAGGCAGGGATGCAGAAGCGAGTGCAGACCCTAGCTGAGGCTGACGCCCCCGACGACCGAGGTTCTGTTCTTCCCGGAGAGAAGCCGCGAAGGACCAAGGGATCTCCCAGACCACCAAAGTTCGAGAGTCGGTATGTCAAGCGAATCCTCAATGCGATCGAGAGCGCGAAGGAGTCCGTGGACGTGTGCATGTACATGCTTGCGAACGAGAAGCTGGTGAACGCGCTCCTCGTCGCTCACAAGAGAGCGAACGTGACAGTCCGTATCATCGCTGACTACGGGAAAATGACCACCCATGGATCCAGAG
Organism: Globisporangium nagaii; assembly: GCA_023335995.1. NCBI lineage: Eukaryota > Oomycota > Peronosporomycetes > Pythiales > Pythiaceae > Globisporangium > Globisporangium nagaii. The sequence continues at coordinate 28,165 of JAADWH010000296.1, forward strand.
TCGGTGAGCGCGTGTCGGAGGGTGTGGAGGTCTACTAACACGAGCGTAGGAAGAACTTTTTGTTGCACCACAAGTTTTGCATCTGTGGCAGGAAGGTGCTGATCAACGGATCATTCAACTGGTCCGAGAACGCCGTGTCCAACGGCGAGGTCGTCGAGATCAGGTCGGTCGATCCAGTCGTGATCGGCAGATATGAGAAAGCGCTCAGCAACTTGCTCGACAAGTCACTGCGCGCTGTCGGGGGCGACTTCGACGGTGAGCAG
>JAADWH010000297.1:0-28311 GCA_023335995.1 Globisporangium nagaii
CAATTTGTCTTTGTCTTAGTATACGATGGATATTGGTTTGTGGTCTGCATGTGACCTGCAAAAGTTTTTAATTTGTTTAATTTTAAAACCTCTGAGAGTGAATGGCGCTGTCAAGCTTCGTTAGCCAAGGGAGCCCTGTAGTACATCTGACCGCGAGTTTGAGCCACACACGCTGATGGAATCTATACAATTGAGCGGATTTAGAGAGGGCATGCACTTACAGGTCAGGTGTGTCAAGGCGCGCATGTCGCGTGTGTCGTCAAGTGCGTGACTTTGTCTCACCCACCATCTCGCAAAGCCAAAACGCGATCTGAAAAGCTCTGGAACAAGTCAGATCCGAACTGCTCCGAGGCTCGCCTCGACGCGCGTGCGCGACGATTGGCTGGAGGGGGCGCGCTGAGTGCTGGCACCACTCGCTGAAGATGCGCCTCGCCGGCCTGACGCAGACTCCTCGCTCGCACGCAGGCTCTCGAGTAATCTGCCGAGCAAACCCTAGTTTTCTCACAACAAACAATCGCATCTTGAAGATACGTCATCCTGACACAAAACCTGTCACAACGCGTAGCCCTCTCCACAGCGATCGCTGTTTTTAGCATGCTGCCTGCCACACTTCATGCCAAACCACAATCCATCGACAAACCGCCCGTCACCGCGCGCCAAGATCTCGGTCATTTGCGAAAACGCGCTCGAGCCCCCAAGCCCCACGCCCCACGCCTCCCCCTCCTCCAGCATTCGCTCGTCCCTCAGCAGAATGGCCGCCCAGCTCATCAGCGACACCGCCGCGTGGAAGCGCCTGCAGGAGCACGCGGCGCTCATCAAGAGCTCCACGCACCTGCGCGAGCTGCTGCAGGACGAGAAGCGCAACGAGACGCTGCGCACGGAGCAGGAGGGCATCTTCCTCGACTTCTCGCGCCAGAACGCCACGACGCAGACGCTCGAGCTGCTCTTCGATCTGGCCGAGGCTGCCGGTCTGCGCAAGAAGCTCGCGGCCATCGCCAGCGGCGAGCACGCTAACACGACGGAGGACCGCGCGGTGCTGCACATGGCGCTGCGCGCGCCGGCGGACAAGAAGCTCGTCGTCGACGGCCAGGACGTCATCAAGGACGTGCACGAGGTGCTGAACGCGATCAAGGCGTTTACCACGAGCATCCGCTCTGGCGCCAAGCTCGGGTCCACGGGCAAGCCGATCAAGAACATCATCTCGATCGGCATCGGCGGCAGCTACCTCGGTCCAGAGTACGTCTTTGAGGCGCTGCGCTACGAGCCAACGGCCAAGGCTGCGTCGGAGGGACGCACGCTGCGCTTCCTGGCGAACGTCGACCCTGTGGACGTCGCGCGCGCCACGAACGGTCTGAACCCGGAAGAGACGCTCGTGATCGTCGTCTCGAAGACGTTCACGACGGCGGAGACCATGCTGAACGCGCGCACGCTGCGCAAGTGGCTCGTGGACGACCTCACCGCCAAGGGCGTGTCGTCCGCGGACGCGATCAGCAAGCACATGATCGCCGCCAGCTCGGCCGTGCCGCTCGTGGAGCAGTTCGGCATCGACAAGGCGAACATCTTCGGCTTCTGGGACTGGGTTGGCGGCCGCTACAGCGTGACGAGCGCGGTCGGCATCCTGCCGCTGGCGCTGCAGTTCGGATTTGGCATCACGGAGCAGTTCCTGGCCGGCGCGCACAACATGGACACGCACCTGCTGGAGGCGCCGCTGCGCAGCAACCTGCCAGTGCTCATGGGTCTCCTCGGCGTCTGGAACTCGTCGTTCCTCGGCCACTCGTCGCGCGCGCTGCTGCCGTACTCGCAGGCGCTGCTGCGCTTCTCGGCGCACATCCAGCAGGTGGACATGGAGAGCAACGGCAAGCGCGTGACGGTGGAAGGCGTGGACCTGCCGTTCGAGGCGGGTGAGGTGAACTTTGGCGAGCCAGGCACGAACGGCCAGCACAGTTTCTACCAGCTCATCCACCAGGGCCGCGTCGTGCCGTGCGACTTCATCGGCTTCTGCGAGAGCCAGAACCCGGTGCTGCTCGCGGGCGAGCCCGTGTCGAACCACGACGAGCTCATGTCCAACTTCTTCGCGCAGCCGGACGCGCTCGCGCGCGGCAAGTCGCTCGCGGACCTCGAGAGCGAGGGCGTGCCGGAGCACCTGCGCAACCACAAGATGTTCCCTGGCAACCGCCCGTCCATCTCGCTGCTCTTCCCGAAGCTCGACGCATTCTCGTGCGGCCAGCTGCTTGCGCTCTACGAGCACCGCACGGTCGTTCAAGGCGCGATCTGGGGCGTCAACAGCTTCGACCAGTGGGGCGTCGAGCTCGGCAAGGTGCTCGCCAAGCAGGTGCGCTCGCAGCTGCAGGCTTCGCGCACGAGCAACGCGCCTGTGCAGGGCTTCAACAGCTCCACGGCGTTCATGCTCAACAAGTACCTCAACCACAAGTCCGCCTAAGCCGAGGCACGCAACTTGTCCACCCAGCAACTTTGCTGTCGAGTGACTGGCTGACAGCCGTCGACTCTCGTCTGTGTCCGCACACCACACCAATCGATTGACACACACAAACACAATACATATCGAATCTTGCGTGCACATGCTTGCTTGTCTGCTCACGCGACAACAGTTTGCACAAGTGTGAAAATGGTTCTTCTCTATAAAACACAGGGCTTACCATGCCGCTCGCTCTCTCTCGCTCTCTACATGAAGCTCGCGCGGTCCTCGGAGCTCGCGGCGGACTTGGAGAGGTGGTCGAGCAGGCTCTTGACGTGCTTGCTGCGCTTCTTGAGCAGCGCGCGCACGGCCGCGTCGTCCTCGCTGCGGAAGCTCGCGAGGTGCTGGTGCACGAACACGGCGAGACCGTCGATCGTCACCTGCGCCTTCTTGGTCTGTAGCAGCCGCTCGAAGACCTGCGCGACCTCCAGCTCCGTCTCGAGCCGCAGGATCTTCTCCATCACGACGCGCAGAAACAGGATCGTCTTGTCCCGGAGCTCCGTGAAGTCGAGCACCTTGAGGCACGAGAGCGAAAGCGACTTGGAGATCACGAGCCCCGCGAGCATCTGCGCCTGGTTGTACAGCTTGCGCGGCTTGTACGTCTCAAGCTGCTTGAAGATGTCCCAGAACGCCAGCTGGAACGTGAACTTGTAGCGCTGGTCCATCTCGCAGAGCTTGTCCGCGAGCACGAGGTAGAACTTGTTGAACTTCTGCTCCTGCCCGGCGCAGTGCAGCAGCACGCGCACGATCTCGCGCTCTTGCTTCTCCTTCAGGTGCAACTGCAGCAGGCGCTCGTAGGCGTCCAAGCAGTCCGAGGCACCCATGATTGCCACGAAGATCTTGCGGCGCACATCCGTGTTCATGCGCTGCTTCTCCGCGAGCTTCAGCAGCCGATTCTCTTCGTCGCGCTGCTTGCCGTCGTCAGCATCCTCGCCGCTCTTCGCATTCCTCACGGCAGACGACTGCTGGTACCCGACCCAGGTACCGCCGACGACCCACCAGCGACCGTCCTTGTCCGCGTGCAGCAGCTCGTGCAGCGAGATGCGCAGTGGGTTGTTCGCGTTGCCCACGCGCGTCTTCACGCGACCAATCCACTTCTTGAGCGACGACAGGTCGATCTCGTGGACCCCAGCGCCTCCACCCTGACCCTGGCGACCCTTCTTGGCTTTCGAGGGCTTCTTCAGATCGTAGATGAGATCGAGAATGAACCGCACGCGCTCCTCGGGCTTCTCGCTGTCCTTGGTGAGCGTCGCGACCTTCTGCTGCACGGACGCGACCATGTCTTTGAGCGCGTCAGCGTCGTCCGAGCGCAGCTGGTGGCCCGAGACCTTCAGGATCTGGTGGATCAGCTCCACCTCCACAGCCGAGAAGTTGTCCACAAACGACCGGAACAAGTCGTACACGAGCGTGCACTGCACGACGCCAAAGTTGTAGAGCATCGCGACCAACAGCAGCAGGTTCACCGGTTCCTTCGACGTGCCAGCCTCGGTCTCGCCAGAGTCCACGAAATCGCTGCTGCGGTGCTCAGCCGCCAGGGTCTCGGCGTCCTCCACCGCCTGCTTCACGCTCTCCATCATCTTGAGCACGATCTTCTCCACGAAGAACCCGCCGACTTCGCTGCCGACGCTGTGGTAGAGCGCCGCGACGAGCGCGCCGCAGACTTTGATCATCGGCGTCATGAGGATGCCCGGGTGGCACGCGGTCTGCAGGATCTTGTCCAGCAGGATCTGGTTCACGACCGAGCGCGGGAACTCGCGGTAGATCTTCTCGATCTCCAGTGAGATGGACCTGTTGGCATAGGACACACACACAGTCAGCTACGCGCTGATACACACGCGGCAGCTTCCTCCACGAGCGACGCGCACACTCACTCCATGTTGGCTTCTGAGATGCGGTTCATCTGCCCGTTGAGTCGGCGTGTGAGCTCGCGAACCGTCTGGTCGTCCATTTTCGACGTCGTCACGCTCGCACCGCTAGCGCTTGCAGCAGCCGCTTTCGCCGCCTCTTCCTGCATCTTGCGGCGCAAGTGCGGCGGGATGTACGCGCTCGGTTTGGCTCCATCTGGCGCTTTGATCACAGGACGCCCGTAGATATCTTCCTCGATCACGACCGCGTCCTCCTTGGATTCCACCTCCTCGTCCGACCCGCTTTCTTCTTCCTCCTCTGCGTCACTGTCCTGCTCGTCTTCACCACTGTCCTCTTCACCGTCCTCACCATCGTCGTCGCTCTCAGCTTCCTGCTGGTTTCGCAGGGTGTTCGCCATCACTTCGTCAGCATCTTCTTCGTCGTCCTCATCCTCATCTTCTGTGTCGAACTCGGCTAGATCCACGTCCGAGTCCAGATCCGACTCGTCCGTCGGCAGCTCGTCCATGCCTTTGAGGAAGTCCGCGTCCTCTGCCTGCAGCAGCGCGAGCTCGCGACGCGTCTCTTCGTCCATCTCCATGTCGCTGCCACCGAAGTCCGAGCCTTCTTCGTCGACTTCGCTGCCTTCGTCTTCGCTGCCTTCACCTTCACTTTCGTCGTCCGCCTCGTTTTCCTCTTCTCTGGAGGTGGCGCTCGGCTTGCCTTCCTTCACGATTCTGCAAGTTGCGCAGGCGCAAACAAGCAGCCAAATAAATAAACAATCGTGTTAGGGCACAGGACAGCCAACAAACACGAGCGCAACAGAAACAATGACAGCGTGCGTACTTGGAAATCTTGTCCAAATCTGTGAGGAAGTCGACAAAGTCTTCGCCGAGACCATCCTTCGCGTACTCTCTGCACAACAAACAAACACACGCAACGAGTTGTCAGCAGACACGCCCAGCAACTACAGATGCAACAAGCAAGCAAGCGGTGCACATGGCGCACTTTTTGAGCTTGTTGATGCCCGTGCCCTTGCTGGACGAGAGTCCCAGTTTGGTCTCGAGCGCCTTGATCTCCTGCTCCTCGCGCGTGAGCGCCGCCTTGCCGCGCTTCACTGCAGTTGCCATACGAACGCGTCAGCAGCTACACACGACAGAGCGCCAGGCACACGCATCAATTGCAGGACGTACTGGAAAGTCCAGTGGTCTCCTGGAGCAACTCGTGGAACTTGTTCTGGATGCGATTCGCGTTCGGCTTGGCAGTCTGCGGTCGCTTGTGGCTGCTGCCGCCGCCATCGCGCGGCTTGCCAGACGACTTGTGCGCCGGAGCTACAGCCTTCGCCGGCGCATCGTCGTTGCGGCGCTGGCGCGTGTTGCGGCTGCGCTTCTTCTCGTCGCGCTCGCTCTTGCGCTTCGCCTTGCGCGACACGGTCGTCGTCGGCGCCATCTTCGTCGGTCGATTGGCGTTTGCGCCAGTCAAACAGCAGAAGGCGGTTTGCGATTGCTGCCACGACGTTCGGGACTACATCGTCCCGACTTTGATCTGTTCGGGACGCGTCCCGAACGATGACTCATTCTTTCTGCGCACAAGATGAAAGAGGTTCTGATTTGGGTTCAGCGGAATGTTAAAAATGATCGCTTCAGTTTTACGAAGTGTGTTTGCGCAAGGAGGGATAGCCTCTGCTCCGCTCCGTGGACCTCCACGAGCGGCTCTGCACAAGTGCAGCAGCACTACCAATACATATATACAACGACGGAGGCAGCGCACGCGCTCACGCCGCGGTCGGTGGCACCGCGACGAACGCGAACACCGCGTAGGCGAACGGAACCAGCAGCAGCAGCACGTGCCAGAGCGAGAGCCACGCTCCGCTCGCACGCTTGGATACTACCGCAGCAGTTGCGTTGAACACTTGGTGCACCTCCGGGTCGAGCTCAGGCACGGACTCGAGCGGCTTGTACGAGATCTGGTACTTGCGCACGTTCTGGAGCGGCGCCGCGGCGCCAGTCGTCGAAACGGCGTCGTAGTGCTTGAGGTACGTGAGCGCGTTGACCACGTTGCCGAGCACGAGCGTGCCCGGAGGCGTGATGCCTTGGCGACGCACCTCCTCGGCGATCTCGCCCAGCGTGCTGCGGATCGTGGCGGCGCCGGCCATCGTCGCGGCGTGGATGATCGCAGCGGGCAGCTCGCTCGGGTACCCTCGTTCGTGCATCAGACTGTTGCAGAGCCCGTCGAGGCGGCCGATCGCCATGAGGAACACGGTCGTTCGGTGGTCGCAAAACTCGGGCAGGTTCGGGAACCGGTCCTGCTTGCCATGGCCCGTGCACACGAGCACCTGGTCCGCGACGTCTCGCATCGTGGCAGGGATGCCCGCGCTCATCGGCGCCGAGAGCGAGCTGGAGATGCCTGGCACGACCTCGACGTCGAAGCCCGCCTCGGAGTAGATCACGGCCTCTTCGCCACCGCGGCCGAACATGAACGGGTCACCGTTCTTGAGGCGCACGACGCGCTTGCCCTGGCGCAAGCCCTCGAGTCCCCACGCGTCGAGCTCCGCCTGCGCGAGGTCCGCGCGGCCGCAGCGCTTGCGCGCGACGCGTACCTCGCCCTTCGCGAGCGCGAGGATCTCTTGCGGCACGAGGCGGTCCGAGAGCACGAGCTCCGCCTCCTGCAGCGCGCGGTACGCCTTGAGCGTCAGCAGCTCCGGGTCGCCCGGGCCGGCGCCGACGAGCTGCATCTTGCCGCGGCGGATCGAGCTGCGGCGAGCCATCGTGTGTGTGCGTGTGGTATGGTTGTGCGCGCTGGTGCTTGTGCTGGCGGCGTGCGAAGAGCGCGAGTGAGTTAGCGAGAACGGCGGCGCGGCGCGCAGGAGCCACAAGCGCAAGAAGCGGATGGGTGACGCGCTCCGCTTCGACGGCTCTCCGACAATTTTGGCCGCTCGCGAGTGACGCAATCACCCGCCGTCCAATTCTGAAGCGACTCGTGGGCGTGTCACTCGGGGCTTTAATAGAGCGCCGTGCTTGCGGTGGTCCACTCTTTTTTCTTCTTTCCGCTTCTGCACTCTTGTGACCGAGCAACAGCAGCAAGCCAGAACATCCCAGCAGCAGCGAAGCGCACGCAGCTCGCGCGGGCTCGAGGCGCGCGTGCGGATTCCGCCGGTGGACTCGCGTCCAAACAGGCTGCTGCAGCCACTCAATCGGAGCCACTCTCCATTCCTCCGTTTCGCCAAAACGACGTCGACCGGATCCGCGGCTTCCATTGGCGCGTCCGACTGCCCAATCAGCGCCTTGGAACGCGCTCCCTCACGAGTCGCGGAAAGCTAAGCGGTAAACTACGCGCCGGCGATAGCTTCGCGGGAGATGGGCCAGCCGATCGTCTTGGTTTTTGAATGCGAGAGAAAAGTCTTCGGAAAGTATTCGCGTCCGCCACCTCTCCAACAGCGAATGGCTCGGGTAATCTATCCCGGATCTGGTTTGGTGCAGAGCGAACATTACCCGAGCCAACTGCTGTTGGAAGCGGGCAGATCCGCTGGGAGCCCGTAGTTTTCGACACATAGCTTCGCGCGCAGGAGTGACGGTCGCTCTCCGCCGAGTTGCCATGCAACCACACGCCGTTTCCGCAATCTTCGGCGCGCAGCCGTTGCGCTCGCTCAGCGCCGCAGTCCAGCACTTTTCGCGCCGCGCACACCCGCACCACCAGCACACGCCCCCACTCGACCCGCAGCATGTCCGCGAAGGCCGCTTCGCCGGCCGTGGAGGAGGCCGTGAGCCACGTCGCGTACGCGCTGAGCGACTACTCGTACCTCGTGCGGCCCGTGCCGTTCGGCCGCGCGCTCGACACGTACATCGTCTCGGCGCGCCGCAATGTGTTCGACCAGGTGGGCCAGGTGGCCGCCGGTGACGCGGGCCATGAGCTGCTCGAGCAGGCGTACGCGGCGTCCAAGCGCGGGCAGTTCGTCACGCTCTTCGCGTCCTCGCCTGCCTCGCTGCTGCACATGGTGCCCACGATGTACAAACTGAGCGCGGCACAGCTGCCCGCGGTCGTCCACGTCGTCGCGCGCGAGCACTCGGACCTCATGGCCGTGCGCCAGACGGGCTTCGTGATCCTCAGCGCGCTCAGCGCGGACGAGACCGAGGACATGGCGCTGCTCGCGCACGTCGCCTCGGTGCGCGCCAACGTGCCCGTGCTGCACGTCTACGACGGCGACATGGCGCAGAACGACCTCGAGCGCCGCGTGGCCCAGGCGCCGCGCCAAAAGTTCACCAACTCGCTCGTCACGTACAAGAAGCTTGCAAACCTCATCGGGCTGAAAGCCGCCGGCTCGGCTGCCGAGTTCCGTCAGCTCGTGCTGGCCAACTCGGCCGTCAAGCCAGCCACGCAAGCCAGTGGCGCAGACGCGGATGTCGCCAGCGACGCGGACCTGTACTTCCAGGTCTCGCCGGAGACCGTCCGCAAATTCAACGCCGTGCCGCAGGTGCTCACGCAGGTGATCGCCGAAGTCTTTGCGCACAAGAAATACCAGCTCTTCGAGTACGTGGGTCACCCGGAGGCCGAGCACGTGGTCGTGGTCATGGGCACTGCCTCGAGCGTCGTGCGCGACGCGGTCGAGTCGCTCGTGAGCAACTGGCAGGCGAAGGTCGGCGTCGTCTCGGTGCGCCTCTTCCGTCCGTGGGCCACGAGCGCGTTCCTGAGCGTCGTCCCGGCCACCGCCACGAAGATCGCGGTACTCGACCGCATGGAGGACGCCACGAACGTCGGCGAGCCGCTGTTCCTGGACGTCTTGGGCTCGTTCCAGTCGGATGAGTGGAAGGGCACGATCCCGTCGATCATTGGCGGCAAGTACGCGTTTACTGGTCAGAGCCAGGTGTTCGACGTCGTCACGGCGCGCACGCTCGTCGAGCAGCTCGCTGGAGGCGAACTGGCCAACGGCTTCACGGTTGCAGGACCGCAGGCGGACGAGCAGCTGGCGCTGAGCAGCAAGCAGCAGCTCGTAAGCGGCTACGTGAGCTCGGCCGACGGCTTCGAGGCGCCGTATGTGAAGATGCTGCTGCAGCTGTTTGAGCAGCGCGCCGTGATCGCGAATCTTGTGCGCTCGACAACGATCTGGAAGGGCGACCAGGAAGTGAACGCCGACAGCGTGCCGCTCGAGAACGGCGAGTTTGGCTTTGGCGTGCACCTGGGTATCCTGGCGAAGCGCCAGCAGCTCAAGGACAAGGTCGCGTCGCTTGTGAGCAACAAGAGCGCCACCTCTGCGCTCTCGCAGCGCCTGGTCGAATGCCTGAGCCAGTGGGCGACCAAGCAGCCGAAGCACGACGCGCTCGCGAATGAGATCGCGATTCTGCTCGAGAACGAGTCACAGAAGCGCTCGGGAGGGCTCATTGGCGAGATCTACGCGCTCAAGAAGTACTTTGCGCCGCTGAGCCAGTGGATCATCGGCAGCGAGGAGTTCTCGCGCGACGTCGGCGCCTCGGGCGTGCACCAGCTGCTTGCGAGCGGTGAGAACGTGAACCTGCTGATCCTGGACACGGAGCCGATCCACTCGGTCTCGAAGACCCACCGCAAGCGCGACTTGGGACTCTACGCGATGCAGTACGGCAACGCGTACGTGGCGTCCGTTGCGCTGTACGACTCGTACTCGCAGGTGCTGCGCGCGCTGAACGAGGCGGACGCATTCGATGGTCCGTCGATCATCTTGGCGTACGCGCCGCGCTGCGACAACATGGAGAAGGACACGCAGGAGGCCGTGAGCACGGGCTACTGGCCGCTGTACCGCTACAACCCGCTGCTTGAGGGTGTGTCGGGCGAGAAGGCGTTCGCGCTCGAGTCTCCGAGCATCAAGAAGGAGCTGTTGGCGTTCCTGCAGCGCAACAACCAGCTCAGCCTGTTCGCCAAGCAGGCGCTGAGTGCGCCGAGCGTCAACGCGGCGTCGCTCACGGACAAGTACGCGCAGATCGGACAGCAGTCGCTCGAGGCGAGCTTCCAGGCGCTGCTCTCGGGCTTCAGCAACGTGCAGGAGGAGAAGTGGCAGGTGGACACGAAGCTCTGGGTGCTCGTGGGCTCCGACAACGGCCACGCCGAGGAGTTCGCGTCCAAGTTTGTGGACGAAGCCACGGCTTTCGGACTCAAGAACGTCGTCAAGGCGGACATGAACGAGATGACCATGGACGCTCTGAGCGAAGAAGCCAACGACATTAACACGTTCGTACTGTTCGTGGTGTCCACGGCCGGGCAAGGCGAGTTCCCGTCGAACGCGAAGGAGTTCTGGACCGAGCTCGCGGGCTTCAGCTCGACGCTGCCGGTGCAGTACGCGGTCTTCGGGCTCGGCGACAGCTTGTACTGGCCGCGCGAGGACGAGAAGCACTACTTTTGCAAGGCGCCAGTGGACTTGGACGCCAAGCTGAGCGAGCTTGGCGCCACGCGCCTGCTGCAGGTGGCGAAGGCTGACGACCAGGACGCGGACGGCCCGACGACGCAGTTCGACGCGTGGAAGCCTGCGTTCTGGGAGCAGATCGGCATCCCGGCGGACGTGATCCACGCGCAGGTGAGCGGCGGCAAGAAGAAGCAGCGCACGAACGAGGACATCAAGCGCGAGAGTAACTTCTTGCGCGGGACGCTGGCCGTGGGTCTCGAGGACCGCACGACCAAGCAGCTGCACCCGGACGACACGCAGTTGACCAAGTTCCACGGCATCTACCAGCAGGATGACCGCGACCTGCGCGAGCAGATGCGCCTCGAGAAGCAGGAGAAGGCGTTCTCGTTCATGATTCGCGTGCGCGTGCCTGGCGGCGTGTCCACTGCGGCGCAGTACCTCATGATCGACGAGCTCGCGGACACGCACGCGAACGGCAACATCAAGCTCACGACGCGCCAGGCGTACCAGCTGCAGGGCATCCTCAAGTGGGACCTCAAGGGTGTGGTGCAGGGCATCAACCGCGCGCTCATGGACTCGCTCGCGGCTTGCGGCGACGTGAACCGCAACGTCATGTCGACGATCAACCCGTCGTGCTCCGTGGAGACGCACGCACAGATCATCGACGTGGCGCGCGAGCTGTCGGCTCACTTGACCCCGCGCACGAGCGCGTACCACGAAATCTGGCTTGACAAGAAGATGGTCGCCGGTGGCGAGACCAAGGACTTCGAGCCGTTCTACGGTGAGACGTACCTGCCACGCAAGTTCAAGATCGCGATCGCCATCCCGCCGTCGAACGACGTCGACATCTTCGCGAACTGCTTGGGCTTCATTGCGATCATCGAGAACGACACGCTCTTGGGCTTCAACGTCACTGTCGGCGGTGGTATGGGCATGACGCACAACAACAAGAAGACATTCCCGCGCGTGGCCGACGTGATGTCGTTCGTGACGATCGACCAGGTGAAGGACGTAGCGGAGAAGATCATGATCCTTCAGCGCGACCACGGCGACCGCGTGAACCGCAAGCATGCGCGCTTCAAATACACGGTCGAGGACCACGGGCTCGAGTGGATCCGCTCGGAAGTGGAGAGCCGCCTGGGCTACAAGCTCGCGCCGCCTCGCCCGTACCACTTCGACTCGAATGGCGACCGCTTCGGGTGGCACAAGCTCAACAACGGCTTGTTCTGCTACACGATGTTCATCGAAGGCGGTCGCATCAAGGACCTCGAGGACTCCAAGATCCGTACGGGTCTTCGTGAGCTGGCGCGCGCGTTCCCGAACGTCGAGTACCACCTGACGGGCAACCAGAACCTGAGCGTCGCGAACATCACGAACGACCAGATCGGGCCGATCAAGGCGCTGCTGCAGAAGTACAACTTTGGCAACGAGAACTACTCGGCCATGCGCCTCAACTCGATCGCGTGCGCCGCACTGCCGTTCTGTGGTCTCGCGTTCTCTGAGGCCGAGCGCTATCTGCCGGAGCTCATCACGAAGATCGAGGATCTGCTGAACGCGAACGGTCTGCGCGACGATGCGATCGTGATCCGAATGACGGGCTGTCCAAACGGCTGTGGCCGGCCGTACCTGGGCGAGATTGGCTTCGTCGGCCGCTCGCCAGGCATCTACAACCTGTACCTGGGTGCGGGCTTCGCGGGCGACCGCCTCAACAAGCTCTACAAGGAAGCGGTGGACGAGGAGCAGATCCTGGCCGAGCTCGCGCCGATCATCAAGGACTACGCCGAGAACCGCACGACGGGCGAGAAGTTCGGTGACTTTGTCATCCGCCACGGCTACGTGAAGGAGTGTCTGTCCGCGCCGCTGGTGGAGAACCGTGCACCGGGATCCACTTTCCACGACTAAGCAGAGAAGGCGGGAAGTCCGCGTGCATGGCTGTGTGAGTGTGTTCATACAACGAGAGAGAAGAGCGAAAAGAGAGAGAGAGAGAGCTGGAGATCGTCCCTGGCAATTGCGTTCGCGATGACGACGAGAGGCGTCGCGAATCCAAGAGCTACGGGCGATCGGAGACGCAGCATCTGACTGCTTCATAAACAAGAACAAATCGTACATATATTGCTAGACCCTGACTCGGTGGCACGCGTGCTTCGCGTCCTTGGCGCTCTGCTGCTGCATCGTGTGCTTCTCCGTGCTGAGGGTGATGTCTGTCCTGGCTGTGCGCGAAAGGTCGTCGACGAGCAGATCCGCACAGAATCAATCGCCAACCAGCACTCAGAGAACCACCTCATCCTCATCCGCTGACGCACCAGGCGACATGGAGCGACCGAAACGCAGCAACGAGTACGGCGCTAAGCACGAGGGGCTGCGCATGAGCTCCCCGCCGGCGCGCACATGCTCGACCACGTCGCCGCGCCGCAAGCTGCTCAAGGCAGCGGAGCTGCCCATCCTGTACGCGCAGCCCGCAAGCCTCCACTTTGGCGGCTTCGCGCTCGACGCCACCGCGAAAACCTACCAGCAGCGCGTGTTCGTGCACAACAACAGCGCCAAGTCGGTGCGTCTGCAGTACACGATGCCGTCCAAGGGCTTCTTCCGCGTCACGTTCCCGCACGAGCGCAAGCCGTTCGTGTCCGCGGGGCTCTGCGAGGAGCTCGTCGTGACGTTCAAGCCCACGGCATTCCAGTACCACTACGACTGCGTCCAGGTGCGCTGCGAGGAGGTCGCGTACGCGTCCAACACGGACACGGTGCTGGTGGGCAAGTGCCTTGTCCCGCTGCACGCCTACCCGGTGCTCAACGAGGTGCAGTTCCCCACTCGAATGGACTTTGGCGCCGTGGCTCTGGGCGAGATCGGCAAGAAGGTCTTCGATCTCGCGTGCTCCGTGCCCATAGAGTTCGAGTACGAGCTGGAGTTGGCGAGAGCCCACCCGTCGTTCACGATCTTCCCGCTCAAAGGCACGATCCCAGCGAACGGTGTCGCGCGGATCGAGCTCGAGTTCCGGCCGCTTATCTACGCAACAGCGAGCGCGGAGGTCGTGCTCCACGTCTCGCAGTTCGGCTTCACCCCCATGAGGTGTCTACTCGCTGGATCGTCGTCCAGCGACGCCCCGCAGACGACTGTCGCTGCATCCAGCGAGACTGCTGGAGAAGGTGACTCGGCGCCAAAGTCGCCTTCACGAGGGGCGGCGAGACCCTCGTCGTCGTCGTCTCAGAGCAGCTCGCCAGCGAGACGAGCGCAGTCGACTGGCAAGAAGTCGCAGCGCAAGAAGCAGGACGCAACTACGGACGCAGAGAGCAAAGACGCGAGTCCGTCGTCTGCAGCGATGGAAAAGATCGGAGGGCTCGAGATCCCAGCAGACTTGTCCAACATGACGAGCGTCAACTTCGTGCTGACGCAGCAGCCGGGCAAACTCAAGCCCAAGGATATCAAGAAAGCCGTCGAAGCGAGTCGCGAGCTGCGCAAGCGGCAGAAAGAGGAGCAGGCGAAGCTCAGTGCTTCGAACAACTCCGAGGAGGACAATGGCTCGGCATCTTCGCTGGCGCTGACGTTCCAGGTGCTCGTCCGCGAAGAAGCTAGCTTCCTCAAGCGTGCGGACGTGAGTCGGCAGATCAAGGAGCTCTTCTTCGCGCAGAAGCTCAGCGACATGGAGCAGATGGAGCGCGAGCTCGAGTTCCAGAGCCACAAGGTACACTTGGGGTCGGAGCTGCTCACCCCACAGCAACTGACGTTCCTCCAGCAGATCCGCAGCATGAACGTCTTGGAGTTCGAGCGACGCCAGCGCGAGAAGATGAGAGATACGTTCGCCACGGTGGCGTTCAGCCCCCAGTCACAGCCTGCAGGCGACCTGTCCACTCCGCCACGAGCCATGCTGCCAGCGCACTTCACGCCGGCGTACACTCCGGACTTTAAAACCTACAAGAACGATCTGTGGGCGAGACGCAAGCGCGTGGTGCAGAAACTCATCCGCGCAGTCTCGACGTGCATCCTGCGCGCTCGCGCTCAGAAGCGGCTCGAGAAGATCAAGACGTGGCTCGGCAGCGCAAGGACGAGAGCTCAGGTGATGGAGAAAGTCGCATTGGACTGGCAGCGCCACGGCTCAGGCTCTGGCGCTTCAGTCGCCAAGACACTGGCGGCGCAACGCCACAGGCATGAGCCGTCCGAGCAGAGCTTTTTCGTTGAGAGCTTCCCGCTCGTGGAGGAGAAGTCGCACACGCCGCGAGACTTCATCGCGCAGCCGGCGGACTGGGAGCTCAAGCTCGACGCGCTCTCGTTCTTCCCGCTGCGCGAGCGTGACGAAGCGCTGCTGAATGGCCACGAGCCGCTGGAGCTGCCGCCGTTGGCCACGTACGTGCCGCTGGAGAGTGACCGCGAGCTTCGCTTTGGCGCAGAGGACGAGTTTGGTGGTCCGCGTCTGATGATAGAGGACACTGTGCCCGCCGCGAATACCGAAACGTTTCCGCCTCAGATGGACACTCGAACACCATCACTCCTGCAGCAGCTACCCGCGGACGTCTTTCTGCGTCCAAGTGCGAGCGTCCGGCCGCTCGTGCGCGTCCAGAAGCCGCGAGAGACCGACTCGTGGTACGTGCTGCGGCCGCAGCGCGTGTTTCGGACGCCGCCGACCCACTTCGGTGCCGCTCAGGAGCAGAGCGTGGGCATGAGGAGTCTTGTGGCGCTCAAGGAATCGCCGCTGTCGCTGCACAGCGTGTTTCTGCCGCCCACTGAGCGCCAACGAGCTCAGCCGCTGCTGCACTGGGCTGTGCTGTCGCCTGAAGATGACGCTGCTGGTGAAGGATGCTTGGAGGACGGCTGCGAGCTCTACAAGGACGTATGGTTCATCTCGCGGCAGCCAAGCAGCGGCATCCCGAGGCTCGCGGAGCGCGCAGACGACGTGCCGTGTCTCTCGGACAGCGAGAGCGACAACGAGGACGAGGACGAGGACTCGAAGCCGGATGGAAATCCAAGGAAGAAGACAACGTGTCCGACGTGGGAGGACGCAGAGCTACTCTTCGAAGATGATCTGTCCGTCGCAGACCGCGAGGCTGCAGAGGACAGCAAGTACGAGCCAGGCGAGCTGCTGGGTCGCGCGAACGGCGTGTTTAGCTTCGAGCGCTTCCGCCACCTCATCCGCCTCGAGCGCGCCTACAACGGCAAGCGAGCTGAGCTGCTCCACCAGCTGCCGAATGTACGAACCTGACTGTGTGCGCGCGTCCACCAGGACTTTTGGCATCCTCACTGACTGACTGACTGACTAATGGTCGCTATGAATGGCTGTGAGCAGCATCTCAAGCGAGTGGCCGAGAGCATCCACCACCCGGACTTCGAGCTCGTAGTCGAGGGCCACGGCGCCGAGCGTCAGCTCCATCAACGCACAGCCTGACACCGCCCGCAAGCAGCAAGGACATCGAGACAACGCTGGAGCTTCCGTACAGCGAAGGCATCGAGTGACAATGAAAAAAACTGAAGTGGTATTCACATGCGATGGTTAGATTCTCGCCAGACTTCTGCGGCGTCGAGACGCTCAAGCAAGACGCTTAGTACACCTCGAGCACGTAGCGTCCCTCCTCGCGCATGCGCTCGATGTAGGCGTTCGCGTGCTTGCGGTCGAGACCGCCGACAGACGTGAACGACGAGATGAGCGCCTCGCGCACGTCGGCAACCGGCCACGTCGGGCCGCAGAGGTAGAAGTGGCCGTTCTTCTTGAGCAGGAGGTCCGCAAGGATGTCCTTGTCCTCCGCGATCTTGTCCTGGATGTACACCTTGTGCGCCTGATCGCGCGAGAACGCGCAGCGCAGGTACGTCACGAGCCCCTCGCGCTCGTACTGGTCGAGCTCTTCGCCGTACAGGTACTCCTGCGCCTTCGAGCGACTGCCAAAGTAGAGCGCCACGGGACCCACCTTCACGCCCTGCGCCTTGAGGAACGCGCGCTCCTGGATAAACGCGCGGAACGGCGCCATGCCCGTGCCGAGACCAGCCATGATGATCGGGTCCGCAGGGTTCACCGGGAGCTTCATCACGGACGAACACACGTGCACAGAGAGCATCTGCCCAGGCTTGATCTTGGACAGGAACCGCGTGGCTTGCCCGACGCAGTACTTGCCGCTCGGCGTCGTCCAGTCGTGCACGACGATCAGCAGGTGGACGCTCTTCGGGTTCATCTTCATGCTCGAGGCGATCGAGTAGTGACGCGCCTTGATGCGCGGCACGAGCGCGATGAGGTGCTCGATCGTCGGACGCGCCGACTTGAACTCCTCGAGCAGCTCGGCGTACGTCGTGGTCTCGTCCACGCGGCGCTTGTACTCGTCCTTGCCCTCGGCGTCCAGCAGGTGCGTCAGCGTCTCCTTCTCCTTGTCGTCCGTGGCCAGATCCAGCAGCGCCTGGTAGAACTTCTTCGACGGACGGCCGAAGACATCGAGCACCTGCGAGAAGAGCTGGAAGTACGTCAGCGTCTCCTCCGTCGGGCCGTCAGCGGACGCGTGCTTGCCCTTCGCCACCACGGGGATCGTCACAAGCGCGTCCGGGTCCACGTTGAACGCGCGCAGGAACGTCACCACGTCCTTCTCATCGTTGTGCGCGAACACCGCGAGCGCCTCGCCGATCGCGTACTTGATCGGCGTGTTGTCGATGTCCATCTCCACGTGGAACACGTTGCGGTCGTAGTCCTCCGGCGTGAGGCGCTCCCACTTGGTCACCTTCACGAGCGCCGCCACGTGCTCGCGAATGTTCTGCTTCGCGCCAAAGGCGTCCGGGAACAGGAGCTTCCACGCCGTCGCGGTCTCGTTGGACACAGTAGCGCGCGCGCGCTTGCTCACCTTGACGTTCGCGACTGAGTGCGCCACCTTACTCGCCTGCAGCGCCGCGAGCGGCTCAAGCGGCTCGAATTCGGCGTCAGCGACCAGGTTCTTCCACTCTTCAGCCGGGTACGTGATCGTGGCCACATCGCCCCACACAGCCGACACGAAGGACGCGAGCGTCGCGTGGTGCTCAGCAGCGAAGCGGCTCTGCAGCAGCGCCAGCACGACGCGCTCGTCGTACAGTCCCGACGCCTTGAGGAACGCCACCTGGACGCCCACCGCGGCCACGTCGTCGCTCTCCACGCGGGTCTGCAGCTCCGAGAGGTCCACGCAGAGCAGCGAGATGTTCTTCGCCGCCACCTGAGCCTTGAAGCTCGCCGACTCGTCGATGTCGTCGACCGTCTTCCAGTCCGTGAGCACAAGGAGCGAGCCGCCCTGCTTCACGCTCGCGGCGACGTCGTAGCTCTTGAGCAGCGACGCCTTCGTCACGATGCTCACATCCGCCTGCGCAATCGCCTGCTGCAGGCCGGCGCTGCGGCCGTTGAGCGCCACGCGCACCTCGAGCGTCGACACCGGACGCGCGGCGCCGCTCGGCACGCTGTGGCTCACGAGCGCGTTCACCTGGGTCGATGGGTTCTTGTTCAGCAGCTCCAGCGTCGTCGAGAACGACTGGAGGAGCGCGGCCGCGCTGCCGCGCTGGCTCTCTTCGTCGTCAAAGCCCCAGAAGAGGAACTGCTTCGTGTACGCGTCCGCGCCTTGCAGCTCCAGGTGCTCGCCGTAGATCACGTCCAGGTGCGGGAACGTTGTCGCCGTCTCGAGAGCCGCCTCGTACAGCACCTCGGACTGCGCCACCACGAACGAGCGGCGCGTCGTGGACGAGCGCAGGTGCTCGAAGACGCTGCGGCCCATGCCCGACGTGAAGCCCGAGTTGCGGAACACACCGCCGTAGATGCCCGTGACCACCACCGGCGTGGTCGCATGGGTCCACTGACTCGAGTGGAAGAACACCTGGACGTTCTGCGTCAGCAAACCGCGCTGGAACGCCAGCGCGCCGGTCGAGAGGTTCTCGAGCACGGCCACGCGCTGGACACTGGCTGGCATCGCGGCTGCGAACAGCGTGTGCGACCACGGCAGCAGCAGGCGCACCTGGAGCACGCCGACCTTGCGGCCGAGCATGCGCTCGTACGCCACAGCTTCTTCGATCGCGGACGACGCCTCGCCCACGACGACGATCACGAACTCGGCGTCCGTCGCACCAGTGTACTCGTACACCTTGTACTGCTTCTGCAGCACGTGGAAGAGGTCGTCCATGACGCTCTGCACCTGCTCGGCCACGCCGAGCTCTGCGGCGCTATCGCTGAAGGTGGCGGCTTCGATGGCAGTGATCTGCGCGAGCGACTTCTGGCTCAGCACATTGAGCTTCGCAAGCTCGCGGGCCACGCGCGCGCCGTCGTAGAAGTGCACGAGCAGCTTGTTGAGGCGCACGGCCGCCACGTGCGCCACGACCGCGAGGTCGTGGCACTCCTGCGGCGTGGACGAGTTGAGCAGCAGCGCGCCGGAGTGCTGCAGCGCGTACACGGACTCGTACGAGCTGCCGACCGCGAGGTCCTGGCGAATCGCCTCACACGCCACGTGGAACACCGCGCTTTGGCCACTCGCCGCGATCTGGAAGAGGCTCGGCAGGAACAGCGGCAGCGTCTGCGACGGCACGAAGGCCGCCGCGCTCGTGCCCACCGCGAGAGCGCCACGCACGGCCGTGGCGGCTCCCGAGCGGATCTCGAGCGTCACCACGCGCGCGTGCAGGTGGTCGTGCTTGCTCTCGTCCTCTGAGGCGGACGCGAGCAGCGGGTACACGAACACGTTCTCGCTGACGTTGCCGGCGACCGTGAGCACGGCGTCCGCGGCGGACGTGAACGCCTCCTGGCGCTCGAACTGGCGGTGCACGCTCCAGAGCGACACGGCGGTCTTGAGCAAGCCGTCCGTGGACTCGGCGGGCTGCTTGGCGCGGGCGACGTGCTGGTCGGCGACGAGCGGGTTGGCGACGGCGCCGAAGCTGCCGGCTTCCGACTGGCGCTCCGGGTGCTGCATGCTGGCGACGGAGGCTGGGGGGCTGATAACGTCCTGAGGCTTGAACAGCGGAACGGAATCTGAGTGCTCTCCGCGGGCGGCGCTCTCACAGGCGCTCGCTGGTCATGGCCGCCGGATCCGGCCTCGCGGGCAGCTCTTCGCGCTCGAGGCGAATCGACTGGAGTCGACGCGAGAGCCGATCGAGTGACAGTCTGACACGGAGCGGCGCAGTTGGGCGGTCGAGCGGGCCAATCAGCGCGCAGGACGCGCGTGACGCCGAAGTTCAGAATCGGTTGATTGAGCAAGCACCGTTTCGAAAGGAATGCACCTCTCTATTCAGGCATCGAATACTGTATACAAATGGTGAGTGATGACTCCAGAGATTCGCTTGTTTAGATTCGGATACTGGTTATGACGGGTCGCGGCTGAGAGTGGGGACGTGAGACAGTTGAAGCCACCCTCAGCGAATTGTCTGCTCGCACGGAAATGGCAAACCGGCAGCGACGGCATGGACGACATGCTTACGACTACTCGATCTTCTTGATAAACTTGGCCGGGTTGCCCGCGTAGAGGCACATGGGCGGCACGTCCTTGGTTACGACGCTGCCGGCGCCGATGACCGAGCCGTCGCCGATCGTCACGCCGGGAAGCACAATGGCGGCGCCGCCGATCCACACGTCCTCGCCGATCGTGATGGGCTTGCCGTTCTCCTGACCGCTGCGGCGCGCCTCGACGCCGAGCGGGTGTGTCGCCGTGTAGATCTGCACGCCGGGGCCGAAGAGCGTGCGCGCGCCGATGCGGATTTCGCACACGTCGAGCAGCACGCAGTTGAAGTTCATGAACACGCCGTCGCCCGTGTAGATGTTGTAGCCGTAGTCGCAGCGGAAAGGCGTCTCGATGAACATGTCCTTGCCAGCCGAGCCCAGCAGCTGCTGGAGGATCGATCGGGACGCCTCGCTGCCCAGCGCCTGCTCGTTGTACTGGCTCACGAGCGCGCGCGCGCGGAGCCGCTCAGCCATGAGCTGCTCATCCAGGCAGTTGTACAGCTCGCCGCGCAGCATCTTCTCCTTCTCGGTCGCCATGGTGATGAGATGCGGGTTGCGGGGACTGGCGAGTTCGCTTGCAGTGCGTTGCAGCGAAGAAGCGGATTGGGGAATGGTGTGGCTGTGGCTCACTGCCCGCCCAGCGCTGATGCGCGTCCAGGTCTTGACGCGCAGCGCGAAAACGAAGATCTCCTGCTTCAAGGTGCGAGCGCAGCCATCGGCGGAACAGCGCGCTCTGATTGGGCGAAATCGCGGCTCTGTAACCAAATCAGACGCCGCCAGCGCATCGTGCCACTGATTGCGACCAACGCAACAGCTCACTTTCGAGCACGGCTGCTCGATTCGTCTCGACGCCTTGACGCCTCGCCCTGCGCGCGCGCGGAGAGCATTCCACACACGGCGGCGTCCACCAAGGCTCCGGACGCGGCGCTTGGCACAGGCAATAGAGATCAAAACCAGAATGCCTCCATTCTTCTTGCAATAATTACACTACTAGCGACGCGCGCGTCGTCTGCCAGGACCTCGCATCGCAGCGCCACCCTGAGCTCCTATCTCGCTCTCGACGGGTTCTTCGCGCTCGATTTGCGAGGGTTCTCGTTCCGCCCGCCTGCTGTGGGTTGTCCTCATACGCAGAGTGTCCTCCCGCTCTGGACCGCTGGCATACTCGCCGGCTATTGAAATCTGCTTCGACACGCTGAGGCTCTCTGATCGTCGATTTCTCCACACTCCAGCAGGCGCATCGCGTCGATTCCCGATCCGCGTTTTCGTCTCAATCAGCTCACGCGAAGAGCTCGCGTCGGTGGCGACGAACCGCGATGTCCTCTTCACTTAGGTGCGCGTGTTGCTGCAAATGCGAGTGCGTGGCAGACAGACCCGTGTCGCTACGCCCGCCTCCCCTTGCCAGCCTTCAATGCCACGAGCTTATCGCTTCTCCTTCGCTGGCAGCACCTCGATGAGCTGCGCCATGCCGCCGTCCGCATGCGAGGCGACGTGGCAGTGCGTGAGGATGCGGCCGACCATGTGGTCGCGCGGCGTGAAGCGGATCTGCACGGGCGTCTTGAAGAGCGGGATCGTGTCGCGCCACTCGCCGACGCTGAAGAGCACGTTGTCCGGATCCGCCTCGGCGCGGCGCTGCGTGACCTGGAAGTGCGACGAGTGCATGTGGAACGGGTGGTTCATCGTGTGGCACGCGTGCTTCATGTCCTTGGCACTCGAGACGATCTGCGTGGCTGCGGCGCTCTGCAGCTGCATTAGGTGCTTCTCCGTGCTGAAGTTGATGTTGTCTTGGCGCTCGAGCTCCACGAGCGGCGTCTCGTCGCAGTGGTGGTTGCCGTAGTTCTGCACCGAGAGCTCCCATTGCTGCGGCTCGTCCACGCGCATGGAGTAGTTGACGAGCTTCGGGTGGAACGGCTGCTTGTTCACGCCGTAGACCATCGCGTTCGAGTCGTCCATCCAGACAGAGAACTCGTAGTTGTACCTGTTCATCGCCGGCACGCTCGACGACGCGTCATCGCCCGCGACGCTGTTGCGCATGTACGCTGGCAGCTGTGGCAGCGCTTGCGGAACCTTCATGGCGAGCGTCTCGTCGCCCAGCACGCGCAGCGACACGACCTTCTGCGACGGCACGCGGTGCTGGTTGATCTTGCCCAGCAGGTGGTTGCGCGCCGGACTCGACTCGGTCTCCATGAAGAATGTGCCGGCGCTCTCGCACATCACAGCCAGGTCGGCGCGTCCACCTGGCGGGATCACCACAACGCCACGCTTCTCCGGCGCCTTCCAGTAGATGCCGTCCATCGCGAGCACGTGGATCTCGCAGTCCGGCGCAACGAGCTCAGCCACGTTGTTCGCGATCGCGTTGATGTACCGGAACCGCTTGAACTCGCCAGGTTTCATGTGCACCTCGGGCAGGTATTGCCCGTTCACGTACGCGTGCAGCAGAGACGTGTCGTTGAGCGGCGAGTTGCGGTCCACGCGCAGGTCGACTGGGAACAGCTCGTCCTCGTCCTCCTCCTCGCTGTCATCGTCGTCCATGTCCATGTCCATATCCATGCCTTCCATGCCCGCCATGTGCGACGTGCCGTTGTCGTACTTGTTCTTGAGCGCGTTCACGATGCAGTCGAACGTCGTGTGGCAGTTCTCGACGCAGATCGCCTGGAGGATGAGCACGAGGTCGTCCATGGCCGCGAGCTCCGCCGGCAGGTCGCCCGGACGGTCGACTACGATCAGCGCGCCGGCCATGAGCCCCGAGAGCTGCGTGTTCACGATCCCGTGCGTGTGCGGGTGGTACCAGAACGTTCCGGATGGGTGGTCGGCGCGGATCTCGTACTCGTACACGCGCTCCGCGCCGGGCTCGATGTTCTTGAGCACATTGTCGGCATGGCCCTTGGGCGACACGTGCAAGCCGTGCAGGTGCATGTTGGTCGCGTTTGCGTTGCCGTCGCCGAGCTCGTTCGTGACGCGCAGCAGCAGCTTGTCGCCCGGACAGACCTTGATCGTCGGTGCCGGCACGTTGCCGTTGTACGTGCGCGTGTTGAAGCCCACGTAGCGGCTCTCGTAGCGCTCCATGCGCACCGTGAGGTTCACCTGCAGCACGCTCGGCTCGCTCTCGAATGCCAGCGGCCGCGCGCGACCGCTCTGGCTGCTCTGGAAGTACGCGGCCATGTCGCTCCAGCGCCGCACGCACGGCGACTCGATCACCGCCGGCTGCTTGAGCGGCAGGTAGTCGTCGTGCGCCAGGGCGACGCCGCAGAGCAGCGCCAGCGCGACGGCGGCGTGCAGCAGGCGGGTCATTCGGAGGGTGCGTGTGGCGAGGCGGCGGGGCTTAAATATGCGGCCGGCTGTGCGGGTCCGCGCTCATGGGGAAGCGCGCGTGGCGGTAGAGGAGTGAGCCACGGGGAAAGGAAGGCGGGCAGCTGGCGGAGCGGAGCGTGCGCCGACGCCAGCTGTTCCCGAGCGCGACGACGCTGCACCAGAGAAACGGCACCGAAACCGATTCATTCGGTTTCCAGCCAATGAGGTGCGTGTGCGCGAGTAGAAACCAATGAGCTCATGGGATGATTTCAGCCAGAAAGAGTTCAGTCCACGGACAGCAATGACACAAAAACCGCGGCTGAAGTGGCGATCGCTTCGCTTGGGTTGCGAATGCTTGCGCTGGCGGCCGCTGGACGCGATCCAAGCAGCGCGAGCGAGCATGAGTGGCGACTGCACAAAGACAGAGTGCCTGCTCGTTGCCATGCAATGATGTGATCAGCTGGCGCTGTTCAGGGCACAGCCCTCGCAAGTGCCAATTGCTGCCAATTGCTGCCGGCTCCCACTTTCGCTGAGCTGAGCGCACGAGCGAGTGAGTGGGGGTGCTCGCTGCTTCAGAGATCGCAGAGATTGTCGTTCAGGTGGTGAGTGCAGGTCCTTCGCGATGGGTGCTCTCTCGCTCGCGCGTGGACGAGCGGCTTGCGCAAGGAGTCGGTCGCGCAGGAGCGGCAGCAGATTTGCACCGACGACGACCTTCCCACCACCGCGCTGCCTTGCGTATCCCGTCGCCAGCGCCGACCAAGTGCGAGAGGCGAGCTCGTCACAGCGCGCGCTCCCCTGGACGCTCCCCTGGACGCTCCACACGTTTGCGCACGAGCTGAACCGCTCGCTCCGTGTCTTTCGCTTGCGTCCAGATCACCGTTTTCACCGCTTGACAGCGAGGTACGGCGGGTGGGTTAAAACCTCGTTTTTCTCACCAGCCGATTCTCGCGCATACTTTGCTCCATACACTCGCCCCTGATTCCTCGCCAATAAAACCTCGGAGACGCAAACAGACGAAGGCGGCGCTTTGCTGTGCTTTGCTGTGCTGTGCCGGCTTCTGATCGCGCTGGAAGAATTTTAGAACCGGAGCAGAGCAGACGACGCCTTGTTCCGCCGACGGTCACGACGGACGGACGCTACGCTGCACCACGAGCCTCGCCCGCCGCAGCGCTCACATCCGCTTACGCCTCCTCGGCGCAGTTAACAGACGCCGAGAGCAGATCTCCACGCACGCGTGTGTGCGCGCAACCACCAGCCGCAGCGTGTCAGCAGAGCGACCGCCCGAGACACGACTCGGATGCGGAACGGATACGCGAACACGAGCAGCGGCGCGACCGACCGCGACCGCTTCGGCGCTGTGGCGCTCTCGCCGCGCCACAACGACCCGCTGCTCGTGCCGGGCTCGGCGTCGCTGGACGCCATGACGTCGGCGTGCATGGCGATCTCGCTGCGCGTCGTGGCCGCCACGTCGCTGCGCGCGATGAAGAAAGGGCTGACGAGCAACCCGTACATTGAAGTGGCGCTCGTGCACGACAGCGGCTCGTCCGGGCAGCGCCGCGAGCACAACGCGTGGCACATGGGGCAGGACCTCAAGGTCGACCAGAAGATCAACGGCTCGCACACAAGCCAGCAGCAGCAGCAGCAGCAGAGCTACTCGCGCGAGCTGGCGCTCACGACCACGCGCTCCAAGGCGTTCACGTCCAACATCGTCAAGAGCTCGCTGAACCCGATCTGGGACTTTGACGTGGACTTTGGCGACGTGGACACGGAGACCGTCGTGGGTGTGCTCTTCGTGGTCAAGCACGCCGAGAAGTTCGGCATGGTCAAGCGCGAGATCGGCCAGCTGCTGCTGTCGCTGCGCGAGGTTATGGACCTCAAGATGGTGCGTTCTGCTGTCTTGACTACTAACGAGATATTCTGTGAGCGCCTGACCGACTGACTGACTTGTGTACGTCCTTCCTACAGCAACCACCGCACGAGCAGAGCTTCCACCTGCAGCCGACGGAGGAGATGCTGATGCGCGAGGCGCAGGAGGGTCCGAGCAGCCGTAAGTACGGTAAACTGACCGTGCGCTTCAACAACTACGGGCTGACGGCACCGGCCGCCGCGCCGTCGTCCAGCAAGTACACGAGCGTCTCGGAGCTGCGTCCGTCCAACCTGTCGGAGGCGAGCTTTGCGCACGAGGACGACTTCAACAAGAGCGAGCGCAAGATGCGGCTGCACGACATCAAGGCCGAGGTGCGAAAGCTCAAGGCGCTGCACCAGACCAAGCCGGTGCCGGGCGAGACGTGGTTTGCCATCGACGCCAAGTGGATCAACAACTGGCTGGTGCGTTGTTACCGTTGAGTAGGCGGCTGCTATTGGACGAGAACCTGCCTAACACTGTATCTGCACCTGCATGCAGCTCTTCGTGTCCAAATACAAGGGCGAGGAGAAGTACAACCCGGGGGCGATCGACAACATGTGCCTGATTTCGGACAGCCTCGTGGACGGCACGTTCCAGCTGCGGACGGACGTGAGCATCAAGCGGGACTTCCGCATGATCAACCGCGCGAGCTGGGAGTACTACCAGGAGACGTACGAGGGCGGGCCGGCCATCGAGGTGCGCATCCCGCCGAACTGCGAGAACACGTCCGTGTGGATCTACGACATCAAGCTGCACGAGGTGGGTCGCGTGGGCACGACCTACATGAGCTCCGACTCGGACTGACTGCGCTCCGTTCTGGATGGAGGCTGCAGCGACGGAGTCCAAGTGGTGGCGTGTACACTTTGAGTGCTATGGTTTCCTTTATTTAATGCGATAACACGGAAGGACAAACAACAAAAACGGTATCAGCTACGACACGGCTCGCTCGCTCGAGTGGCTTCATTGGCATCGGCAGCTGTTGCACCACTGCGGTAGGCGACTGCGCGCGACGGGCGGCGCCGCATGAGCTCGCGCTCGATCTCGCCGTCCAGGTCGAGCTCCAGGTCGCCCAGCGCCAGATCCAGCTCTGATCTCGGGTCATTCTCGTCCACCGACACAGTGGCCGACCGCTTTGGCTGCAGGATGCTGCGCCGCAACTTCTCGAGCTCGGCCGACGAGCGCTGCGTCTTGAGGAACACGTCGCGGCGGAAGCGCTGGAAGGACGCGACGGCCGCCAGCGACGAGCGCACAATGGGCGGCAGGTACGGCGGCAGCCCTTTGGCCACACGCACAGCGTTGCAGCGTAGGAAGAAGTTGCGCCAGAAGGTCTCTTCCGAGACGACGAACGTCGCGCTCTGGACGATGTCCGTGTGCTTCTCGCGCAGGCTCGGGTCGCTCAGCAGCAGCCGTCGCGCGACATCCTTGTGTTTCTATACAGAGAGACAACAGAACGAGCGATAGATGTACGGCTCAGCACGGCACAGCGACAGACGAGCATGATCCCCACACGCTCGACCCACCGCGTACTGGAACGTGTACTCGTCCTCGCCGTCGGCGTCCTCGACGAACGTGCGGCGGTACAGCGAGAGCTCAAAGATCTTGTCGCGCACAGTCGCGTTCTCCACGACAGCGCCGCTCTCGTCGTCTGTCAGCTCCCACGGCAGCAGCAGCACGACGGCCACAGCGTCTTCGCTGCCCAGACGCGACCGCCGCGGCAGCGACATCAGCGACGGCCGTGAGAACGACGACGACGGCGGCGGCGGCGGCGGTCGCTCATCGACCGACTGCCGGTCGTCCGCCTCGCTGGACGTCTCCTCGGACGTGCTGAGCGCGCTGGACGAGTGGCTCTTGCTCGTGATCGCAGGCTCGGCCTTCTTCTGCAGTGACGGCGCGAGGAACTTTGGCAGCGCCGCTGTGAATCCTTTCGCCTGCGACGCGAGCGACGTAAGCGCCGCCATCGCTTTCGCGCCTGCGTGGAAGGAGAGGTGGAAGCGGATACACGCAGAGTCGTCAGCTGGTTTTGCATTACCACGAGCAGCACACTCTCTCTCACACACACACACATATTTAAGGACGCACTGGAGCTGCTTCTCGTCAGCGTCGGCGGCGCCAGGGCTCCAGCGTTCTCCATCGTCGTCGTGTCTGCGGCGTCTGCGTTGCCTAATGCGCTCGCTCCCGTGCACAGCTCGCTCGCTCGCGACACCGATGCTGAATGCTGTCGTGTCGCGATTATTGACACGCATGTGTTCAGAATTGCTACAGACAGAGTAGGACAAAAACCCTATCTGAGTAGCGGTCCAATTTCAGCCAATCAGCAAAATGCTTGCACACCAAAGTATACAAACGCAAAATATCTTGAAGTTTGTATGGAGTAATTTTATCCAATGATGACGCTGCGAGGCAGTCTCGAGAGCCGCTTCTGCGAGCTGATTGGTAGGTGGAGCGCGGGTAGGTCTAGTAGCCCTAGCCTCCGCTTTTGGAGCTTCTTGATTCGCGGAAATGCCGGCTAGGGTTCGCAGCACACACTATTCACTTGGTTTTTGTATGGAGTAGTGGATTTGAAAACCCGAGTTTTCAAATCCACTCTACCATACAAAAACCAAGTGAATGCGTTGGGCTTCCGACCTCGGGTTTCGCATGTAGAGGATTATTTTTTGGTGAAATTTCGCATGTAGAGGATTATTTTTTTGTAAAATTTCGCATTAGAGGATTATTTTCAGATATTTTGTTTGGGAGTTTTGAAAAGGAAATTGGCGATTCAAGCGCTTCGAGGTGCGGAGCCGGCGGCGAGTTCGTGATCTCCCCGCCCACGTGACGGTGCGGATTGTTACTGACGAAGGCACAGCTCGCGCCGATTACTCGCTAGTTTCGCAACTCAAGCACAAGTTTGCTGCTGTCTACCGCCATCCAAGCGTCATGCACCACAAGGTATGTTCGAGCTGCTCTGGATTTGCGGTCTCGCTGGTTTCCTAACCATTTCCAACCATTTCCTCAGTTCTGTTTGATCGACGGAAGCCTTTTGCTGACCGGTA
>JAADWH010000298.1:0-28128 GCA_023335995.1 Globisporangium nagaii
CATGAACGAAAACTGCTACCAAAACGCGTGCGATAAAGAGCCAATGGTAATGCGAATCTCACCCGAAAATCTCAAAGTGATTGGCCAAAAATTGACTTCAAAACAGTAAAAAGCGTCCTCGATGCCCCCGCCCACTGTGAGTTGCTTGCTTGCTCGCGTGCATGCGCGGCGACTGATCAGAAGACGGATTAACTGTCAAAACAAAACGACGAGCCCAAAGCGGGCGGCGTCGAGTGACGCATGCGAATGGCGGTTCAGCTCTTGCGGGAGTCCGGCCGCGCTCTCTTTCTCTTTCGTTCTTGGATGGACGTGTCACTCTCTCTCTCTATCTCTCTCTCTCTCTATCTCTCTCTCTGCGGTCGAGTCCGTTTCTGAATCAACGCAGCAAAAGCCGGAGGACCATCGCGCAGCAAGCCAAACGCTGTTCGCTGTGAAGGAAGACCCACATCGTCGTGTTTGCTTTGCCTTGCTTGTGCGCTGCTGGCGGCACAATCGCGTCCATCTCGCGCGAGTGTTGAAGTCACATGCGCGGGGATTGCAGCGAGCGCGCACGGCTGGGGACGAGAGCCGAGCCGGGGCGAGAGTCAGGATCGCCTCCCCTGCCAAACGCTGCAGCATGTGCGCGAGACTGGGCGAAGCACAATCGGATCGCAAAGACGAGCCGCGGTTTCGAAATGGAGCAGCAAGCAGCAGGTTCCGCTGCTCTCTGCAGGAAGCAAGGAGCGGAGGCGCCGAATGGTTGGACGAGGACTTCAACGTGACCCGCCGTCACATGCACGTCGGCCGAGCCGAGTGACGAAGCCGCAGCTCCTTCCCGTACTGGTCGAGCAACCACGCGCACACATGGACACCCGCATCGCGCGGCTGCAGATGTTGTTGGCGGCGGTGTGCACACGGCAGCCACTCGTTCGGATCGCTCGCTCGCTCGCTGTAAACGAACGCGTGCCGTGCGCTCGGCGTTGCATTGCGCGACGAGAAAAAGAAAATTGCTGAGGTTTCGAGTGTCGAGCCGCGTTGCGCTTGCTCTATGCGGAGTGAAGAGAGTTGCCTGACTCCAAAATTCATCGCTTTCGCTTTCACTTTCGCGGGTGCGTGATGAGAAAGCGGCTCTTCGTCTCCATCCAAGCGCTCGTGAACAGAAGACTGTCGGCGTGCATGTGTGCCAAACGCAAAGGCAGCTCTCGCGATTTCACACGGCACAATCGCCGAGGCTCTCACGTCATTCTGCCGCCAGCGGCGTCATTATTGCTGCGTGTGGCGGCGGTCTGCGCGGACGCAGCATGTGTTCGCCCGCTCTTTCGCAATCGCGCTGCTGACGCCGAGCTGTGAACAGCTTCCCGAGCCGCAGGAGACGTCCGGATGCGCGCCGCAAAGGCAACCGCACGCATTCGGCTCGCCTGGCCCGGTTTCCTCCCGCTGTGCTGTTGGCTCATGAGCACTCGAATGACCCAAACGCAGCAAGGCACAACCTGATCCAAAGACAGAAACCAAGCGCGCGCTGATGTCCTGAAAGCGCGCTGGAGGTTCCGGGTCGCGTGGCCGCGGAATCTCGCCGGCTTGCATCGGCGAGAGCGTTAGGCTGTCCTCCCGGCAAGCAGCCACACCCGCGAGCCGTGCTTGTGTCTGCATGCATGCATGCGCGCGTGCTGCATTTTTGTGCCGGAGCGGCGCCGCCGGCCGTCCGCGCCTGCGGATAGCGTTGAAGTGTCCGCCGTAGCACCGCGCGTCGACCACACCGACGGCCAACTGTACGCGAGCGGGGATCGCGTGTTGCACGCCACCAACGCGCTGCGTTACCGGCGCAGAGCCGAGCGCGCGCGCGCTACACCGAACGAACAGCGCCGCGCGAGATCGGCTCTGCGCAGCGCGCTCCGGCCCTGCGCGGAAAGCAGCCACGCCGAGGCGCGCAGAGAGCGGCCGGTCATCCGCGCGCGCGTAGAGCTCCGCGCAGAGCCGGAGCCAAAGCGGCGTCACTTGATTCACCTCGCTAAGGTTTCCGCCATTAGCTCACGCCGATTAGCACCAAGAGCGCGGGTGTTTCGATTGCAGACATTGGAAGGCGGTTGTCATGGCGGCCGTGCGCCGAGTGCGAGTTGGTCAGCGCTGCCGCGGTGTGGGTCTGTCCAGGAGGCTGATCCGCATCACGTGAGCTGGCGTGCATTTTTGTCGCCTGCACACACACAGAGTACGAGGCGCGTGCTCGCCTCGAGGCGGAGCGAGAAGTGTTGACGACGACAGTGTTAGGCAGGGACCATCGCGTTGAGAGCGGGCAGAGGCTCGCATTCGAGTGAGAGTCGATTCGTCGAGCCGCAAGAAAGCAAGCGAGCACGAAAAACAAGGCAATCTTGTTTTTCTTGACTTTTTTCCTGGTTGAATTCTATCCCAAGCGAGTATCGATTTCGATCGACGCGCAAAGGCTGCTGTCCACCGGTTTCCGAGCGCGCTTCGGAGCTGCAGATGTCTGCAGATGTCTGCAGCAGCTGAACACGTGTGCCATGGCACGATAACAGCCGAGTCCGCGTCGAGGACTCGGGCGGCGAGGACTCGGGGAACAGAGCTTGGCCGCTCTCGTCTGAGATCCGCGCCAAAAGCGGCGAGGAAATCGCCGAGGACGCCGGATCGACAATCCGAGCGAGAGCGCGCTGATGGCGAGCGCGATTTTGGAACGAAGTCAACTGAGATGAACAACTCTGGGCGGCGACAGTGGGACCGCGCCGCTGCACACGGCTCGACGGCGCTCCCACTCTGGGAGCGCCAGCGAAGAAGTGCCGAGCTGCGAGCCGAGCCGCCTCGCTGGGTTGGCGCTCGGAGTTCTGCTGCGAGCCGAGCCGCCTCGATTTGCCTCGTTGGCGCTCGCAGTTCAGCCCCGAGCTTCCTCCCGACGTGCCGCGCGACTGCCTGCTCGCTCTTTCGCGGTTTCCGCCGGACGCGTGAAATGAACCGGAACGCACACGCGCGCGCAAATCCCG
This sequence comes from Globisporangium nagaii, assembly GCA_023335995.1. Taxonomy (NCBI): domain Eukaryota; phylum Oomycota; class Peronosporomycetes; order Pythiales; family Pythiaceae; genus Globisporangium; species Globisporangium nagaii. The sequence goes on from JAADWH010000298.1 coordinate 2,970, forward strand.
GGATGCAGCTGGCCCTGACGCTGCGGACGACGCAACCGCACCGCGGGCTGCAGCGATCTGCCTGCGAGCAGCTTTGGACGCGAGCGCTCTGGACTCGCGAGTAGGCTGCATTTTGCATCACCCTCGTGCTCGCCACTTGCCTTTTGTATCAGAAAAGCAAGCGCGCGAGCGAGCGAGCAAGCGAGCTGCGAGCGAAGTGAGACTGGCTCGTCTGCGCGCGTTTAATGTTCCGTGTGCGCGCGAGAAAAGCCGATTGAGTCTCCTCCCCTTTCTCTTTCGGCGCTGCTCTTTTAGAGAGAGATGCGCTGGTGTGCCAGGAGCGCATCAGCAGCGGCAGGCTGCTCGCGGAGCGCTCACGCAGTCAAGCGGCGGCGGCGGCGGCGCACACGCGCTCCACACGGCGCCGCCGCATGCGAGAAGCGCGCCAGTTGGCATTTTACGGCATCGAGCGCACCTGCAGAGAACGATACAGACCCATCCCACACACACATACACAGCCGCGATGAGCTTTGCCGACATGCTGAGCCCGACCGCCACCGCCCTCGACGCGGCCGTCACCGACGCGTCGGCGTCGTCCGCGGTGTTCACGAGCGAGGAGATCTCGATGATCCAGGAAATGTTCCTGAGCGCGGCGGCCGGCGGACTCGAGCCGCTCAAGATCGTCGTGGACGACGCGGCGCTGATCTCCGAGAAGGACTTCCAGATCAGCGACATCTCGATCGCGGACAGCGGGCTGCTGCTCAAAGCCGACGAGCTCATGCTCGGCGGCGGTGCGGACGACGCCACGAGCGTGCTGCTGTCGCCCATCGGCTCGGACGAGACGTTCCTGAACCACTTCCTCTTCGACGAGAAGGACGCCATGGCGGCGTTCTACACCGAGGCGATTGACCCGTTTCAGAGCTCGACGCCGTCGTCACCCGTGAAGCACGAGAGCGTCAACGAGAGCACTAGCACAGAGACGAAGGCGGCGGCGTCTCCGATCGACCGCTCCAGCGCCGACAGCGAGAAGACGCTGGCGAAGCTGCGCACGAAGGTTGAGGCGCTCACCAAGATGTACTACACGCGCTGCCACCGACTGAACGGCGGCTCGGAGGACAGCGCCGTGGACGTCGAGAAGGTGAAGCTCGTGCACACGATCGAGAAGCTCCAGCGCGTCTCGCAGGGCCTCGCGAAGATGAACGCGCAGCTGGTGAAGAAGACGACGAGCATCGTGCAGCAGCGCGCCGAGCTGCTGAGCCAGACGAGCGACGAGGTGAGCGACGCGGCGGCGATCGAGAAGATCGTGGCGTCGATCAGCGACGACGCGTGTGCGGAGGCGATCGCGCGCGCGACCAAGGCCGCCACGGAGGCGTCTGTCGACGGCGCGGAGGCGGAAGTGATGGGGTGGAAGCACAAGAGCGCGATTGTGAGCGAGGCGGCGGACAAGCACGCGATGTCGTTTGTGCTCGAGAAGCGCTGCGAGTCCGTGGACATGGGCGAGGTGCTGCGCAAGACGTGGGAGTGCGAGAGCGCGTCCGAGAAGTTCTCTCTGCTCGTCGGCGGCCCTGTGAAGGCGCGCGTGGTGAAGAAAGTGGACGCGAACGCGGTCGTGCTGCTGTGCGACGTGAGCAGCAAGGACGCGACGCGCGTAGACCGCGTGCTGTCGCTCATGTACCGCGTGGAGCTGCCGAACAGCCGCTTCCTCGTGGGCTCGTGCTCGATCAACCCGACGGCGCTGCCGGCGTCGTCGAACGCGAACGTGCGCTGGATGGAGAGCTCCACGTGGCAGTTGCACGAGAAGACGAGCGAGCGCGAGCACGTGGTGCGCGTGGGCGGCTGCAGCGCGTACCCGTCGGCCGCCGAGGCGCGCGCGATGTCGCTGGAGCACGTCTGCTCGGTGCTCGAGTGGGAGAGCGTGGTCATGGGTCCGGTCTTCCGTCTGTGAGCTGTCGAGCCGTCATGCAGCAGCCCAGACCGACCCACTCCATTGCGATGGGAGTACACATAGCTAGGGAATAGATAGGACACAACAACGAGAGAGAGAGCCGACTGGAGAGCAAAAGGGCGACAAGTGTAGGGTACTGCCGTCAGCGAGTGTACGAGAGCAGCCAGCGCCCCAGATGCAGAGATGAGATAATTTATTACGGTGGCAAGCACACAGATTTTCAGCACGATCGGCTTGGCGTCGTCCGCACCTCCGTAGAGCTGAGGGCGATGAAGGAGCAGGAAGGAGCAGGAGGAAGGCTGGCTCATGAGGCAAACTTCAAGCAGGAAGTCGGTTCGGTCGGCGAATTTTTCGCGCCTCTGAAGTGTCGTCCGCGTGAAGTGAACGATGCGGACGGCGAGCGTGCATGCAGGAGGACGAGGTCGTGTCCGCGGCTGGCTCCACCTTCCGCGCTCCAAGCAGGCAGGACTCAACCATCCATTTCGGCCGCTCGCAGGCAACCGCAAGCCTATGCGGACGCAAGCAATCACCGCACACTGGCGCGGGGGAAAGAGCGATCTTGCTCGCACGAAAAGAGCGCCGCTCTCGTCTCGCGTCTCTCGCCGCTGGCGTGCGTGGATGGTTGGATGGATGGATGGATCGCTTGACCGAATTGACACTCCATCTGCAATCACGGCCGGCGGCGTTTGGACAGGCAGACGAGCCGGCCCGATCCGTTTCCGGGAGTGGCGCCGCGTCCGGTTGTGTTGCCCGGACAGCGGGACTGGCGCCAGCCTCGTCGTCCTCTCGCGGTCGGGAGGCGCTGCGCCAGCCGCCGGCGTCTTTCGCTGAAAGACGTGAGGCGCGATGAGGAGCCAACAGGAGCCGACAAGCGCGCTCGCCGGAGCCACAAACCCGGCGCGGTGGATGGTTCAGACTCGGAGGAGCAGCAGCGGTCAGACGAAGTGGGTGCGTGATCGCGCTTCACTCTCTCTCGCTCTCTCTTTGATTTCGCATCAGCTGCGCAGCGTTTGACTTGGCTGGTTGCTCGCTCGCATCGAGCAGCTCGCACCTGCCGACTTCGTCGCGCTGTTTGCGAGCGCGACGACATCCTGGCGAGAAGAGCCGTGCTGTGCAATCCCCATGCTCCTGCTGCAGCGAGAGAGCACCTCGCCGAGTTCACCTGGCGAAATGCACAGGTTTGGCGATCCCCGCAGCAGCAACCGTGCTGCCTGGAAGTCAGTCGCCATGACACAAAGGGATCCATGCTCGGCGACGGCGCTGTTGTGTGCGCAGACGCTTGTTACTTCCGTTATGAGCCACAATGGTGGAGCTCGCTCGAAGCCATTGTGCGCATGTACTATCGCTGCGCATCAGAACGCCGCTCGTGCGCCCGCTTCCTGAATGGACTGAACGCGCCGCTGCTGTATCGCCACTCGCATGCCTCCTGTATCAGATGCGCTCGCAGCTTGCACCACTCGAGCCCATTGCCAGTCCACGCGCTCCAGTCAAGCACAACAGACGTTGCACCGCGCAGTATCTTTTGGCCGCGCCTTTTCTTCGCGCTTGCCAAACGCTGCAGGTCTTCCCGCGCGTCCACCCTCAAATCGGCGTCAAGATGCGCGATCCTGCGGGTGTATTCACTCCGCACGTGACGCGAGACGTCGACCGTTCAAGCGGCGCCGTCACGCCCGACCCTTGCACCTGTGAAGATACGCGCGTGCGTGCGTGGCGTGAACGCGTCTCTGTGGGATGCTTGCCGCGAGCGAGCGAGCGATGACTGGTGGCGACGCACGCGCATTGTTGGGACTGCGTGGCGCTGGATACAGCGACGACGAGCTGTTCGGACATGAGGGGGTTTGTATCGCGATCGCCGTCGACACCTTCGCACGTGCAATCGAGGCGCGTGGAGCTGCTCGGTTGTGAACAATGCAGCGGCGGTGAGCGCTGATGTCGACCACATTCAGCACCGGAGTTGACGTCAGACGTAGCTGCAGCGGCGTCGAGCGCGTCTCGAGTCGCGCTGCATGTGATCACAGCGCAGGATGCGCCTCCTGCCACTGCATCTCGATCTGCACTGCGTTAGGCTCGCTGGTGTGGCTTTCGCGAGCAGTTCGCTCGCGAGACTCGAGATGACGTGCCGATCACTTCGGACTTCGGAATGCGGTTGCCAAGCAACAATAGCAACACGGGGGTCTCGCCACTATTCTGAGCGCATTTCTGCCATCGATCACGCAGCCACACGCGCCATCATGCGCAGCAACGAAGCCGCGATGCTCTGTGGGCTTCTTCTTCGCAGCAGCAGCGGCGGTGTGCGTGGCGCTGACGACGCGCTGGAGCACGCGGCGCTGCGGCTGTGGAAGGCACTTGAGCGCAGTGGCGACGACGATGGCGGCGCTGGCGTCCGCGCGCAGCTGCTGCATGCCGACAGGAAAGCGTGGAACCGCATGGCGCGCCTCTTGTTCGCGTCCAGCGACGGCATTGTGCATGCGGTCGTCGCAGTCGTGTGCGCGTTGGTGTCACCGTCGCCACCTGGAGATGGATGTGGCGACAGCTCCAGTCGACAGAGCATCCACGAGAGGATCTGGCGCAGCGAGTGGCGGCAGCGGATCATCGAGAAGATCGAGGACTGCTACTCTGTCTGTCTGTCCCAGTCGCGAGCGCTCAAGCAGCAGCAGCAGCGATCGATGAGTCACGGACACTGCGACGATCCGCGAGACAAGGACATCGAGATCTGTGTACGGCTGCTGCGTGTCGTTGGCTCCGTCTCGAGCCACCATGGTGCAATCGGACGCGTGGACGACATGATGGAGTGCGAAAGTGAGGACCGCGCTCGGATGAACGAGAGCGTCGAGCTTTTCGTCTCGCTCTGCACTTCGCCTATCCTTCGCATAGCGATCTGCGCGGCGTCGAGTCTCGTCTCCTTGCTGCGTGGCGGAGCTGACGCGAGTGCGCTCGTAATGGCAAAGGTATGTAGCGACTCGTCTGTGGCTGACCATATCACGAGATGGCTCAAAGACAGCGCTGGTGATGACGCTGCGCCGCGCAACAGCATCTCTCAGAGCCGAGCGAATGCAAGCAGCGAGGCGACGAGGCTCGAAGCCATCGCGAAGGACGAGGTGCTGCAGCTGCAATGCGTATACTTCGACATGCTACTGCTGTTTCGTGCGACGCGTCCATCGACGGAGGACATGCAATGGCGAGTCTTCGAGAGCGCCAACCCGCTGCAAGTGTCCTCGCTGTTTCTATCGCACCCAAGCGCCGAGCTGCAAGAGCGAGCGCTGAGTCTCTTGACTGCAGCTCTGCGAGGCTCGACATCAGCAGCGCAGCAAACGAGAGCGAGCGTGATCTGCAGCAGCATCCGCATCTCCGGTCTCCTGATCACCATTTGCTGGCTCATGGGTCATTCCCGTCAGCAAGTCGCAGCCGCCGCCGGGAAGCTGGTCGAGACTGTGATTGAGAACTCGCCAGCGGCAGACGTCCTCCGAGCGATGGTCGAGCAGGGATGCGCGATCATCCTCAGCACGTTGTCGCCGCCGAGCTCCTCGCCAGCGCACTCGCAGCACGATCGAGACAGTAACCAGTCAGAACACAGTGGCGCGAAGTGCATCGAGCTTCTGAGCTGGATGGCTGCAGAGATCGTTCACGAGAACGCTCTCGGAGCAGCGCTGAGCTCAGTCTTACGCTCGAGCAACGCGCTGCTGCAGAAGAATGTGATCCTGTCCCTGCTGCTGCTGAGTCAGCGCGATACTGAGCTCAAGCGGCTGTTGGAGAGCGAGGAACACTTCCTGGACGAGGTCGTCCTCGTCGCCATCGAAACAAGCGAAGACGGCAGTCTGGCTGCCCTGCTCCTTGCTGCAGCGCTGAGCTGGTGTGACAAATGCTCGGTGCTGAAACTCGAGGACGCGAGCAGCAGCTTCAGGCAAAGCAAGAAGCTCGCTGACGTAAAGCTCGGCAGCCGCACTGACGAAGGTGTACCGTTCAGCAGCGTTCCTCCTGTCATCAAAATGAAGCACGCGAAGAACATGGCGATAGCCGAAGTTGACGGCGCTCTGCTGTACAAACTGAGCAAGCTTGCTCGACGCCTAGTCGACGCGATGCCGACAATGTTGCCGTGCGAGCCTCACATCGAGTTGAGCCGGTTTCGAGAGTCGACGATCCAGCTCTTCGCCGAGGTGCTGCCAAAATCGCAACAAGAGGCCGTCGTCATCCTGAAGAGCAAGGAGTTCTCCGAGCTGTCCGAGCTGCTGGAGCTGTCGAAGCACATCGAGTGCGCCAAATGCTGGCACTTTACGACCTTTGCGCTGAACCATGCGCTGCGCGAGTCCAACTGGTTTGCTGTTTTCGAGTTTGCGATCCAGATCCGCCACCCATCGCTCATGCTTCGAGCTGGAAAGATCGCGCTCGAGTGCTTCGAGAAAGGAACCAGAGATGACGCCGCCATGATCACCGAGCATCACGCATTCCGAGCGTCAAGGGAGAGTGCCAACGCTCCAGCTCGACAGTGTCCAGAGCTGAAGACAGCAGTGTTCCAGATGCTTCGAGAAGTGTTCGATGCTGGCAACTCTTCCGAGCGCGACGCAGATCAGTGACTTTGCCGTGTTTGCCGCAAAAGATCGTCGAGTGCAAAGCGTCGCGCCGGCAGAAAAGAAGCAGTTCACGACCAAACGAGCTCAAGCGCCAAGATCAGCAAACGATGCTCGACGTCACAGCGCACATGCTGCTGCTGCTCCAGCAGGCGCAAATCAAGGATGAGTATCCAAACGACGGGTCGTTCCTGCCGCTCTCGCTTTCGCTGGCGTGTCTCCTGCGTCAGCTGCCTTCGGGACTCGCGCCGCCGTCAGGTGTGCTCTCATTCCACCAGCTGGATCGCCTTCCAGAGCTCATTCTGGAGCAGAAGCTCGAGAAGATCCTCCGCGACGACGATGCGTCGAGAGCTTTCAACTTTGTCTTCTCGATCATCCGGTATGTGAAGATCACGCGAGCGCTTCTGGGTGTGTGCCACGACCACTTGGTCAACAAACGGTCAAGCCTGGAAGCGACGCAAGGCATCATTGGCATTGTCGTTGGCGCGCTAGGCGGGGAGCAGATGCAAGCGGAAGAACCTGCTGCACGCGACGAGCCTTCAATGGCACCCTCACGGAATCAACTCTCAGTACCATCGTCTGCTGTGGCAGCTCCTCCGGCTCGAGCAGTCAACCCTTCCGAGATCATGAAGCGCGCTGTGAGTCGAGACGTGGGTGATGGCAGCGCGGTGCTGGAGATCATGCGCAAGTATCCGAGCGACGAGCGCATCCAGGCCCGAGGAGTGCGAGCGTTGACGTCGGTCGTGCGCAAGTGCGCCAGTACAAGTGAGCTCGAGTCAAGAAACGAAGTCGCGTCTTCGGTGGGGAATCGCAGACGCAGCCAGCGACGCAGGAGCGCTCAGACGAGCCGCGAGCAAGAGCAGCAGACTGTTCACGAGCGCGATGGCGAAAGCGATCGTTCTAGCAGCTCGGACGACGACAGCTCCAACAGCGAGCATAAGTGTGAGCGTATCCAAGAGAAGAGACACCCCGAAGAGTCCGAGACGACGAAGAGCCTGCGCGATGCCATCCAGCATGTCATCGGCAACATGAAGAAGCATCCGGAGAGCTTACCCCTTCAGCGCGACGGGCTGCTCTGCCTGTCAGAATACGTAGGCAAGGACGCTCGCCATGTCAGCGTGATCACGTCCAGCGGAGGGATCGTGTCGATCATGGACGCGATGGCTCAGCTCCCAGACGACCAAGAGGCGAACGTCGGCGGCTTGTCGGTTCTAGCGCATCCGCTGATCGCAGGTGAAGAAGCGCACTTCTCGTTCACTTCTCGCGATCAGTGCGCTCATGTTGTATGGGTGTGTGTGTGTGTGTGTGTGTACCAGACGAGTCCATTCTCCGCGTGAATCCTGAAAGCCGGCGCCTCGTGCTCTCTGCGATGAAGCGCTTCCCGCTGAGCGAGCAGATCCAGGGCTTGAGCTGCTTGGCGCTCGCGAATCTCAGCTTGCGGCATGGTATGCGAAACATCTACTCTGCTATAACAGCCATGCGATGTTGATATTCTCATCGACATGCCGCTTTCGTGATGTTTCAGATGAAAGCATGTTCGAGATCGTGGCGAAAGGCGGGCTGGAGACGGTGGTGGCGGCGATGAAGCGGTTCCCAAAGAACGGACTCGTCCAGGCTGCAGGCTGCTGGCTGTTCGGAATCGTCAGCGGAAAGAACGGTAAGCAAGTACGGACATTGCGTTGGTTTGGCATCAGCTCACCAACCTGTCGCATGCTTCCTGCGCAGAGGAGATGTCGATTGCGTGCCTCGACGCCGGCGCGCTGCCTGTGTGCGAAAGAGCTCGCGTTCGATTCCCAGACGACCCGAAAGTGCAGCAGAACGCGCTCGTCGCGATCCACAAAATGGTTCCTGGCACCGACGTGGACGCAGAAGAATCCTCATCCAAGCAGCAGGCGTCTCAGGATTGTTCGCTGCAATAATCCGCATTCGATTCGGTCTGTCTTAAAGCAACACGAACGACTCTCAAGACTCAAACTCACTCACTCGCATGGCCGCGAGATCATCTCGTACTTGAGCAAGCCTTTCTCGAGCATCGCGTCGCTCGAGTCGATGGAGATCTGCACGTCGTCGTCCTCACATCGCGCTTTCTGTGCCACGATCTTGCTCTCGATGCGGATCCAGTACGTATCAGCATCCGCGTCAGCATTGTCTGCCAGTGCTGACGGATTCGAACTGCTGCTACTGTTGATGTTCTTGTTGTGATTGTGGTTGCGCCTGCAGGGCGTCCACACGATCGGATCGAAGTCCATGCCCTCGTAGATATCGTCCGAGAACCCACTCGAGAAGTTGCGCTCAGCGATCATGCCGCGCACGCCTCGTACCATCCTGTACGACGCGCTCAGTTGCGCAAACGAGTCCGGACTGGCTTCTGGAACGTGCGCGTAGCCGCGAAAGTCGATGTGGACGATCCCAATCGACATGCCCTGCGATGCAGGCAGCATACATCGCCACGAGAAATGAGAAACCAACGGATGCGGAACACCAGACAGGATCCAACACGAGCGCCGCAACGTACCGGCTCGACGGTGAGCTCGACGTTGACGAAGCACTTCTTCTTGTCGCGGAGAACGGTCGCGGACGTCTGCGCCTGGAAGCCTGAGAACAGGACCGACATGGCGAACGATGTCTCGTCCGAGCTGTTCACCAGCATCAGCGACGACGGCGGACAGCCGGAGCCGTAGTACTCGGGACGCTTCACTCGCCCGCCTCGGAACCTCCTGTTCGGGCGGTTGCGGTGCTGGCTGTGCGCACTCGCAAACGCGACGTCATTGTGTGTGCAGACGCCGACGAAGACTGCGATCAAGAGCAGCAGCGCGCGCTGGAACTCCATCGCTGCGACTGGATGTTGGGCGAATCTGAGGCTGTTGGTTGTACTGCTACACGCTGAGCCAGTTGGGAAGTGAAGGGCGAAATGCCACCCTCGAGTCCCAGCTCGAAGCGCGCGGCGAGGAGCTCGTGCTGGTTCTCGGAAGTCACGCCGACCCTTCTGCTGTTGCTGCTGCAAGATCGCAACAGGCACGAAACGAGTGTCCAGGTCTCCATTTAGCCTGCCTCCGCCACCTCGATTCCAGCGAACAACGGCCTAGGCACACACGCGCGATTCTTCATAAATAGTGAGATGTCAAATTACCTCCTCTGCTTCGCTTCGCTCTTGGACTCCTCTCGACTTCTCATCTCGCACGCGTTCCCTTCCTTCCTTCCTCCCTTCTTTCACGCGCCTCACACTCCCCACACTCACCCAAAATCAAATAAAAAAGAGCGTCTCGATACGTCTACCCGAAGAGCGCAAAGAGCGGTGCGACGGCGTTGCTCTCCCAGCGCAGCAGCGCCATCGCGATCTGGTACTTCCACCGCACAGCGTGCTGAGCGCTCTTGTGGTCCAGCAGGTTGCCGCCGAACGTCACGTCGCAGCCCAGCTGCGACGGCCCGCCTCGCTGTCCTCGCGGCGGCTGGTGCTGGTGGTAATACGGGAGCCCGCCGCCGCCGCCGCCGTCGTTCTCGGCGTCGTCGTCGTAGTCCACGGGATCAGTGATCATGAGCCAGTAGAACATGTCCATCCACTGCACGTTCGGGTCGTCCTCGTCGTCCACGTACACCTGCGGGTTGTGCGACCGGAAGCAGATGAGGAAGCCGTTCTCGAGTTTGATGCGGAAGAGCAAGAAGATGGTGCGGAAGATCGGCGCCGAGCTGCCTTCCTGCAGGTCGCGGCGGATCAGCAGCGTGTCCTCGTTGATCTTCTGCAGGATCTCGAGCTTCTGCACGGACGCGTAGATGCCGTGGTAGAGCTCGAAGTCGCAGTACATCTCCCAACTCTTCTCCACGAGGTCGTCGGCGCCGATCGTGAGGATGCGCTTCGTGAAGTTGAACTGCACGCGGCCGTCGGGCGTGATGCGCTGGTGCTGCGTCCAGCCCATGGTCTTCTCCGGCTCGCTCGCCTCCATGTGCCGCATGCTCTGGAAGAACGACGTCGCCTGGTGATGCGAGTCCAGCATGATCTCGCGCGCCTCGGCGTCCGACAGCGGCTTGAAGTGGATCGTGCCAAACGAGTGCTTGAACCTTAAATAGTCGGGGATCTGCACGTCCGTCAGGAAGTCATCGACGAGTGAATCGTTAATATAGGCAGGGAGGCTCAACTCGATCTTTTTTCTTCACACTCTGCGATACCCTCCAACGGGGACAATACAAACAGGCACGTACCATGAAGTCATTCTGGAGCCGCTGGAAGTGCTCGCCGAGTGTGTCGTAGACCATGAGCTGGTCCTTGAGGTCTGAGCTCTCGGCCCGCAAGCCGCGCACCTCGTAGATCGAGTGCACGAACTTCTTGAACACGACGTCCCGCAGCGACGCCTCGTCGAACTCCATCCAGTTGTTGCGCGCGCGGAACTCGTCCAGGCTCTTGTTCAGCAGCACCTCGAGTTCTTCGTTCACCTGCCGCAAGTCCTTGCGCTCCGCCTGCACACAAGCAAGTAGACCAAGCAAGTGAGACACACGGGTTTCACAAGTCAACAAACACACACACACACGCACCTTCTTGCGGACGCGCGACTGGCGCACGGTCTCGCAGTGCTTGAGGCGCTTGAACTCGGCCTTCGCCATCTTGCGCTTCGCCTCGGGTGGCAAGTGCGCGTTGTGGCGCAGGATCTCGCGCTCTACGTCGTCGAGGGTGAGGAACTGCTTCGCGGCGCTCAGCTTCTGCAGCTTGGCGGTCGTCATCGCCGTCGACATGGGCGACGAGTCGTCCTTCGCACCGGCGGCAGCGGCGGCGCCGGCTTTCTTCTTGCTACTGCTATTCGTGTTCATGTCTCTGGCGTTGCCGGTCGCGAGCGCGAGCGACGCAGATGTCTGCATCGGGTCGAGGTGCAGCGACGGCGACGGCGCGTGCGGCAGCATGAGGTGGCTCTGCGTGGCAGAAGGAGGGGGCGACGGGGGGAAAGCGTCAATAAGCTGCTGCGCGAGCGGCGCCGGCAGCGCGTCCTGGTCGCCGCTGCCGCCGTGGAGCCCGTCCATCGCGTCGTCCAGGAAGAAGAGCTCTTCGAACGACGCCATGGCGTCCATCGCAAGCAAGCACACAAGCTAGCAAGCACACAAGCAAGCACACACGCACGCACAAATCAAACAAGCGCGCTTGCGTGTCCTTGTCTCGCGCGCGCGCGTGTGTGTGTGTGTGTGTGTGGCGGGCGGCTTGTTTGATCTTGCTGCGCGCGACTTGTGTGTGTGCTGCGAGCCGCTTCTTGATTTGTGTGGCGAACAAGCCAACAAGCGAAATCAAAACAAGCCGAAGAGTTAACTCACCTGGCTTGCTTGTTTGTGCCGCGGCGTTGTTCGCGAAGGCTCGCGCGCTGTTGGACTCGGCGCGGGCTGGGCTGGGCTGGCGGCTGCGCGGCTGAGCGAGCGTAAGAGTTGTGTGGGGCATCCACACACCCCTCGCGCTGCCTCACGCTGTTGCTGTTGCGGCTGCTCGCTCGCTGCTGGCTTTTGCGTCGGCGCTTGCGAGCGAACAAAAACGAACTGGGAGAGAGGCAGCGCCGCATTTTTGCGCTGGTCGTCCCACACTCTTGCTGGAAAACCTGTTTATTGCCGTACCCTCCCGTGTGCGAAGGGGGGAGTGTCGATGCTTGCGAGCCAGACAACCGCAACTTATGCCTGCGAGAGTGGATATATTTGTCAACCTGGGTTGGCTTTTTTCTTTCTCTGGGATCGAAACGCTGCTGCCGCGGTTCGCGGCCTCACTTAGTCGAGAAGATCCGGTTGAGGAAACCATTCGCTCGCGTCTCGAGAGCAAGCGCTCCACGACGCGCTCGTTATCGGCAGAGGCCACACGCGGCGCAAGCACAGCAAAGCAAAGCTTGCAAGCTCAAGCTCGTCTGCGTGTTGACTCACTTGGCTGTCGCGATAATGCTGCTGCCTTTTCACTTTTGGAAAAGCCGGTTGTGGCGACTGTGGATGCGCACGTCCAACACTCCGCTCTCCTGAACACCGCCGTCGCCCCAGCACAACCGAGCAAAGCAGAGCAAGCTCCAGCAAGCTCCAGCAAGCAAACAGAGCAAGCAAGTAGTGCAGTACAGCAAAGCACTTGCGCACAGCTCGTGCTGCAGGTTGCTTCTCAACGCGAACTCGACGAGCTCGCGCTTGCGCTGGTGTCGTCACGCCAGCTGACATTTGTGAGCAACAAAGCAGCCGGTTCTGCTCGCTTCATTGGTCAAAAATGCTCGTCTCTCGTCTCCGATTCGTCCAAATATCGTCCATTTTCAGCCAATCGCACGCCGCAAGGATCTTGAAAAGACGCGCCAACCCGAGAGGGTTCATCGCCATGGCGAGCAGCAGGCGCGAGCACGAGCACGAGTGCGTGACGAGCGGCGGCGCCGCCGCTGCGCCGCAAATCATCAGCGGCAACTGCAGCGTCACGCTCAACGGCAGCAGCAGCTCAGCCAGCCGCTCCGCCGCGCCAGGCAGCGATATCTACGACAAACAGATGGCGTGGAAGCTGCACGGCCAGCGCAAAGTAATCGCTCCGTGCGCCTGTGTCTCTCTCTGTCTGTGTCTGTGTGACGCCGCCAGTGGCGGTGTAGCGTATGGGTATCTCACATTGCGACGCGGTGGCGTTGCTCGCTATGCCTGCAGATCCAGAGCAAGTCTCACGAGCTCACGAGTCTGGAAGCGCACGAGTGCACGTTCGCCCCCAAGGTTCGCAGCCCTGCATCTCTACCACTCGTGTCTATGCAGGTCCGCCATGCTGACGCACATGCTGCTGTCTACTAGACCAACAGATCCAAGCGCAGGTCGCTGCCAGACTCGCCGACGACGACTGCGAAGGACGAGCGCGTCGCGGCTGCAGACATGGCGTCGCCCTCGTCGTCCCCATCGCCCCTGCGCTTCCGCTCGTCCGAGCGCCAAGCCTTCAGCAGCATGGAGGACGCGGCGACTGCCGGCAGCTCCTCTGCGGCTCGTGCGAGCGCGGAGGCGTCTGCTGCTGCTGGGGCTGCCAGCGACGCGCCACCGATCCACCCGACCGCGGCGCAGGAGAGCTCCATTCAGCTGCACCTCGTGCGCCAGACGCGCGCGCGCGAGTTCGCGCAGGACGCTCAGCACAAGTGCGTCTCTTTGCGTTTGTGTGTCTCTATATGTCTCCTGTGTGTAAGTGAATGGCTGGGAATGGCTGTGCTGATCGACTGCGGATCTCCCACGGCAGACTCTTCGCGTCGGCGGCGGCGTCCCAGCGTGCAAAGGATTTCTCCCGAGTGACGGCGTTCGAGCCGTTCAAGCTCAGCGTCGGCAACCAGGTGCGTGCGGCGCATCCTGCTCCCACGCGCACTGTGCGTTTTCCCTTCTCAACGCTCTGTGGGCTGACTCTGCGGACTGGCTGGCAAACGGGCAGAAGCAGCGCGCGAACTCGGCGTCGCCGACGAAAACGCGGCATGAGAGCGCGCTGGTGGTCCCCAGTGGCAGCAGCCAGCAGTCCCCGCCGCACGAGACCGCGCCCGCGGCAGCAGGCGAGCGCGGCAGGAGCTTCAAGAAGGCTCCGCGCGCGCAGTGGACAACAGCAGCGAGTCACCAGCAGCAGCAGCAGCAGTCGAGTTCCAGTGGGAACGGCCAGGCGCATCACCAGCAGCAGCATGAGAGCAGAGAGGAGTCCTGGGACAAGTGCGTACGCTGCTTTCTCTCGCTCGTGTTCGCCATCGCGTGCTCAAATCGTTTCTGTGTGTGTTCGCTCCGGCTGCGCAGAGAACGCGCGGGGTTACTGGCGATGCTCGACGCGCAGCGCCGGGAGCTCGAGCAACGCGAGAAGGCGCAGCAGGACGCTCTGCACGTCGCCGAGAGCTTCGCGAGCGCGATCCAGAGCTTCGAAGCGCGGCTCGTGGCGGTCGAGAGCTCCACGGCGCAGGAGCTCGCGAGCATCCGCGAGCTGCTGGAGCGGCAGACGGCGGCGACAGAGCTGATCCTCCAGTCGCTCGGACTCGCGCAGCTGCTGCCGCCGTCGTCACCCTCGCCTTCGTCTGCCACCGCTGCGCTCCGCCGCGAAACCAAGTGACGCAAAGGCACATCTGTAGAAGGAGCGAGTCGAATTCATTGTGGTCGAGAAAAGGAATAATAAAGTACGCTACCAATGGGCATGCATGCAACACGCAGCTTCCTTCGGGGACGCCGCCTGGACGCCACCTGGACGCCCGACTGGCTCAGAAGAACGACGATGACGGGAGCATGAACACTGGGTTCACCATGAAGCCCTCCCACCGCGACACGACCGAGAGCGTGTCCATCGCCAGTGCCGGCAGGTGGCTCGCGTCGCCGTAGTTCATGCTGCCGCCGTATTCGACCTGCGCGCCAGTCTCGCGGAAGAGCGCGGAGCTCGGGTCGGCGTAGCCCAGCTGGTCGATCACAAACCAGCCGAAGAGGTGTACCCACTGGATCACGCGGCCCTCCTTCGTGCGCGTCGTCCTGTTCTTCTCGCCCACACACAGGTGGTCGATCGAGCGCGAGCAGATGATGAAGCCCGAACGCGTGCGCACGCGGAAGAGCAGGTACACGCAGCGGAAGACAGTCGAGCCGTCGGGGCTCACGGTGTCGCGCAGCGCCACGATCGTGTCGTCGTTCACGTGCTGCAAGATGCGGAGCTACGATCCCCACACGCCACGCAAGAACAGTGTTAGAGAGAGAGAGAGAGAGAGAGAGAGAGAGAGAGAGAGAGCTCGCCAGGCAGACAGCATCTGCATAGCATCACGCACGCACCGTCAAAAGCCCTCGGAACTTCTCATCGGCGCACTCGGGGTCCGAGAAGCACATCCACGTCTTGGTCATGAGCATGTTGGCGTTCTCGCCCACGAACTGCTTGCGCAGCGAGAACTTGATCGTCGTGCCGTCCACGAGGCGCTTGTCCTCCCAGCCCATGACGCGCGCGCCGGTGCTCACGGACCGCCCGCTGAGCGCGAAGCCCAGGATGCCCTGGTACGTCTCGTTCACGAACGCGCGCGCCTGCGAGAGCGAGAGGTGCTTGTACCCGATCTCCTTCCAGAGCCCCGTCGACAGCGGCGCGCGCGGCGCAGCGCTCGGCACGTGCGCGGGTCGCGGCGCGCTGTAAAACTTGGTTTTCTTGCGCTTGTCCGGCGAGAAGTCCTCGTCCGACGTCTCTGGGAACACTGGCTCGCGCCATGGCGACATGGGCTGGTCCTCGCCGTTCGAGACGAAGTGGATCTTGTCGCCGTCCTCCTCGTCGTCCTCCTCTTCGGACGACGTGCTCGCAGTGGCCACCGTCTCGACGAACCGCTTGTGCGCGTCCAGCGCCTGCTGCAGCTGCGCCGCCTCGCTCTGGAGCGCCTCGGACTGCGCCGCGAGCGCGTCGCACTGGCGCTGGAGGTCGTCCGTGTGCTCTCCTGCTGCGTCTGCTGCCGGCGTGCTCGGCGCCGCCATCTGCGCATCCTGGGGCTCGTCGTTGCCGCTCTTGGCCGCGGCGGCTGCGCGCTCGAGCTTGAGCGCGTTCATCTGCCCTTCCAGGCGCTTCACCGTGTCCTTCAAGTCCGTCAAGATCGCCTGACACAGTACATGCGGTTCGTGGCACACAAATGGTATAGAAAGTCATGGAGACATCGTCAGAGCCACGCATCCACGCACACACACGAGCCACACAGCAAGCGACAGCCACACGCATGCGCACACGCACCTTGTTGCGGTGGTACGAGCGCTTGACGACCTCGCGGTGCTTGGCGCGCCGCTCGAGCGCCGAGAGCTTCGCCTTGCTTGTCTGCAGTTTCTGCTTCTGCTTCTGCTCCTGGTTCTGCTGCCGTGCGCTGCCGTCGCCCTCGTCCACGCCGCTGGGGCTTCCGCCGAGCAGCAGGAAGCGCATCATCTCGCGCTCATCGTCGTCCCAGTCGGGCGTCGTCGCGAGCGCGGGCACGTGGCCGTTCATCGTCTCGCCAGGCGCGTTGCTTCTTCGCAGGTCTTCTCGACGTTTGCCTTTGCGTCTATTGTTCCTTATTGAGCATGCCGGGACAGTTTACGGATGAAGCTCCTCTTTTACGGCATACTGCATGCACCATAAAGGTATGCGACTCGAGGGCATGAGTGAATGTCAGAACAAGCGCTCTGACAGCCACGACCTCCGATGCCACCAGCAGAGGCTCCTGCCATCCCAGTCTCCTCACACGCAGACTGGAGCGTTCGCAGGGGGAGCGCAGGAAAGCAAGATGGCCATCCAGCCAGGCGCACGCCGCAGTCGCTGGGCGTCTGGCGACTGGGATCCGAGAAGCGGAAGCGGAAATACAAGACAAACGGTTCCAGCATTTCCATTCACCGGCTCTCGAAACCAGCGCTTCCAAGATTCAAAAGCTGTTTGGAACATCTGGCATAGAAAATAGATGATACAAAACCCCAAGCGCGAGTCCATTTGACAATTGACCAGCCCTTGTCTGTGGAGACGAGTTGTCTTCTTGAGGATATGCATCTGCTGCTGCTTCCAGCATGTTTCTATATCCTTGGGTTCTCCTACCGTTGCTGCAGTGTCAGCACTCCTCGATTGTGTCCATTCGTTCATCGGCACGCTGGGACATCAAGGACGAATGGCGTCGCGGATCAGCAGCTGCATCCACTCGAGCGACAAAAGAGGAATTCTCGACAACGAGCTGGCGCACCGCGACGCGTCAGTCATCGTCGTTCGGCACGGCGTTGAGGTTGCGCTGCGAGGTGTTGGACTTGCCCGACTGCCGCGAAAGCTTCTGCACGACGTTGATGGCGAGGCGGCCGACGCCGATCTGCTGCACGATATTCTTGAGGCGTCTGTCGGAAATGCCGCCACCACCACCGCGGCTTCCACTTCCACCTCCAGCGCCACCGCTACCACTGTTCACGGCTCCGAGCGGCAGCACTGGATCTCTCATCGGCGCGCTGGAGTCCTGCCTCGTCGTCATCAGCGTCTTATCGTACAGCTCGCCGATCGGCACGATCAGCTCCAGGAACGCCTCGAACATCTGCAGACACATGTACGGCGTGTCGGTGTCCAGCACGCCGGCGAGCACCGCGCTCCACAGTGTCGCACCTTTGGGCAGCATCGCGCTCGAGCCGTTCATCCCCGCAGGGGCTGCAGGTGAGAAAGGGAGAAACGGCGGCGGCATCGAGTCCAGCTGCGTCTCGGAGCCGAGGTCCGATGAAGGCGACGACGAGAGGCTCAGTGCCCACTCCATGCGCTGGCGCACGAGGATCTTCTTGAGATGCGACGCCCAGACGTCGCGCGATCGCGGAATCTCGCCGGCATGTGCGGAGCGCAGGTTTGTGAAGAGCTCTTTGACGAGCTTGAGCGCGATCGAGAAGTAGCTGTGGGATTGCAGCGCGCTGAGTAGCCCGTCGGTGCTGAGCGAGAGCAAGTCGCTCGCCTTCACTGTGCGCACCGATATCTTGCTCACGGAGTATCCGAGCAGCCCTTGCTCGCCAAAATAGCTGCCTTTCTTGTAGCGCGCTCCGCGGCAGATATCTGAGTGCGTGGCCGAGCTCGGGATGAGATGGCCCTTGACGACGAAGTACATCCCTTTTGGGATCGTTCCTTCCACCACCACTCGCTCGCCGCGGGGATAGCTCTCGAAACGCAGCTGGTCTGCGATCGCGTTCGTCAAGACCTTCAAGCTGGCCGCGTCTCCGTGCGCGAGCGGGCGGAACACCTTGCCCATCAGCGCTTTCATCGGCAGCTCCACGATGTGGAGCAGCGTCTCGCGCCGGACTTTCCGCGGCAGCTCGTCGAAGACATGCTGGTAGTTGACGCCGCGGTGCGACGACCAGAGCGTGGAGAGGAAGAGGTGGACGCGATCTTTCATCTCCTTGCCGATCTTCCAGCGCGACAGATATAGCTCAACCTCGATCTGGTCCTTGCGGAACTTCACCTCGTTGCCAATATACGAGATGTACAGGCTCGAGATCTCGCCGATCATGAACGACATCACCAGGAGTCCGACGAAGCAGACCAGGATGGAGAACACGTCGGTCGACGTTGACTCCGGGACGAACGTTCGGCATTTCTTCACGAACGCCGTGACTGCGAAAAACATCCCTCGGAAGATCCGCAGCCACAGCTGGGACGACGACGGGCTCGACGGATCCGTGATGTGCACATCCTCCGTTGGCAGCCATCCGTTCCACTCGGTTCCGTACCCATCGTGACTAGCGACACCGAGGAAGACGCACGCGCTCCAGTACATCGCCAAGAGGTACAGGATCCAGATCGTCTTGAACCGTGCCCACTCGTACGAGACGCTCTGCCGGTTGATCTCGTTCAAGTAGTGCACGATGTTCTTCACCTTGATGCACCGATGCAGGCAGAGCCAGAAGCCAGTCGAAGTGAACGGCAGTACCATGTAGTCGATCGGGAGCGTGGCGAGGACGTCCCAGAGCATCCGATCGGATTTGTACGAGTCGCGATGCTTTTCCTCGTAGATCTCGATGGAAACCTCGCACTCCTTGAGCCTCCAGTTGATCCAGATGTCCAGTGCGAAGAGGAGAGTGCACAGCACCTGGAGCAGGTTCGCTATCGTGGCGACTGGTGTCCATCGATCGCACGAGTCAAACGCGATGCGGTACGGGACGATCACAGCGATGTAGCCCGTGCAAGCCGCGATGATCCGGAGCCAGATCAAGTGCAGCTGGCTCTGGGCTTCGACGCCGAATGCCAGCGATAGCATCCACGCTGGCACGAATCGAAGGACACCTCGGCTCACGACCACGGCTTGGAGGCTACGAAGCGGGAGCGGCGCGATCTCCTCCATGTGATCGCCACCATCGAGCTCGTCCTCGGCCACTGCTGATGTCTCGAGTCGCTCGCTTCTCTGCGACGGCTCTCCGCGATGATTCCGATCTTTCGTCGGTGCGTTCAGTCGCTGCTGCTTCTGCTGCACCTTGACGGTCTGGAGCACGCGCTTCTTCCAGTCAGGGTACAGCTCGAAGACCATCTCGAGCGACTGCCTCGAGAGCAGGTACAAGATGCAGGACGTTTTCGCTCGCACGTATGCGTTGCGAGGATTGTCCGAGAAGAGAGCGTTCTCGCCGAAGAAGTCGCCAGAAGTGATCTCGCTCATCTGCTTTAGTGCCTTCATATCGATGTCTACGGCGCTGCCTCGGCTGCTGGACGCGCGGCTCCTCCCGCCGTAGTCGGGTCGCCTTGACATGCCGACGGGGATCAAGACGCTCAAGATGCCAGTGAAGACGAAGAACATGTCTGTGCCTTCGTCCCCCTGTCGGTAGACGTAGTCCTCCTTCAGGATCAGCACCTGACTGAAGTGCGAGACCAGCATGCGCGTGATGAACTCGTCCATGTTGCCGAGGAACGGCACTTTCTCGATCATCGCGTGGAGGTTGATGAGCCGGATGTCGGTCACTAAGGACGGCGGGAGGCAGTGCTCGAGCACTTCTTCCTGCGTGATCGAATGGAAGCGCTTGAAGAAGAAGAACGTCTTCATCTTCGCCTCGATCGACGGCGAGATCGTGAAGTGCGTTAGGAGGTGGCGCATCGAGCCCAGTTTCTCGTTGAACTCGCGGTTCTCAGCGTCGACGAGCTCAATGATGTCTGCGAAGTTGCCCACGACGTACGCGAACAGGAAGAAGCCGGAGATCATGGTGATGACGCTGAAGATGCACTGCACGCTGCTCTTCGGCAGCTCGCCTTGCTGCGACGCCGACATGAGCCCGAACGCCCAGAAGACGGAGGCGAAGTACTGGTGCGTGGTGCCAACGTGCTCGATTTCTGCTGCTGGGAGCCACTTGTTCCCGCCAAAGTTGGTCTGCCGCGTTTGGCCAGAGCTGAGCGAGTACACCTGCGAGGCGTGGGAAGCGAAGTCGAAGTACAACGAGCCGAAGATGTGCGCCAGGAGGAACGTGTAGTAGAACAGCTTGAAGAGGCGGAGCTCCATCGCGAACTTTAGGTAGCGCTGCTCCAACGCTCGGAACTGCGTGGGCACCTTCAGGAGTCGGAGAAGCTTGTTGACGTTGAAGATCTCGAGACGCACTGCTGGAATGATCCAGTTGAGCGCGAACAGCGGCAGCAAGGCTACCACGTCGATCCAGAAGTTGCGCGAGCGGAAGAACTTGCGCCGGATCTTCGCCACGTCCATGACTTTGTTGCCGAACTCGTGGTAGCCCAGGCGCGTCCGCACGTAGATGTCGATGAGGAAGAAGGCTTCGAGGAAGACTGTGATCCCGTCGACGACGCTGTGCATGCTGTCGTCAACGCCAAAGCAGATGTGCAGGATCACGAGCACCCACTGGACAGTCATGGCGAGGAAGAGCCAAGTCTCCCACACAGCCATCGCCTTCGAGTCCGGGTCGATGCTTGAGTTGTGGCAAGCTGCGAGCCAGCCCGTCTGCTGATCGCGCGACGAATGTCCGTGGTGCTCGGAGAAAGCAGATTTCGAGAGCTTCGTGTCGAGAAGGCGCTTCTCCAGTCGCGTTAGCGCCGACTCGAGCGACGGGAAGACGTTGTGCAGGATCTCGAGCTTCTGGCGCGTGAAGAGCAGCACGACGCACCCGCTTGCTGCCACCGCAGTCTCGGCGTAGCCCGTGTGCGCGTCGTCTGTCTGCAGAGACTGGGTGCCGAAGCAGCTTCCCTGCGGCACGTCCTTTGGTCTGTCCGCCGTTCTGGTCTTGAGCTCGATGCTGCCTTCGAGAAGGAAGAATAGTCCGTGCGCGTTGTCGCCTTCTCGATACAGCACCTCGTCTTGGCCGTACAGAATGAACTGCGCGTTGTCGACGAACACTTCTTCGAGCTCGTTCAGGCACGGACGCACGCCGAGCAGTAGCGCGAGAGTCTGTAGCGCGGGCTTGCAGACGCTGCGCAGGATCTCGCGCCTGTAGCCCAGCGGCAGGTCTACCAGCAGCTCCTCGATCAGCGCACCGCGGTGAGACGCCCACCAGTAGTCGAGAAACGTATTCACGCGCTGGTGGATTACGAACGGAGCGTTCTGGCGTCGTAGGAACAGCTGAATGCGCGACCGGACTGCAAAGAACTCTTTCTCCTCGTACGCGGACGCGGTGAAGCGCTTCTGGACATTGTCGACGACGATCGCGGTGATCAAAAAGCCAGTGAACATGAACACCAGCGCGATCGCGTACTGCGTGTCGCTGATCGGCTCCATCGTCCGCCCGAGTCCGGTGAGCACGTTCGCAGCGTAGTAGAAGGATCGGAAGTACTGCATGCTCGCGATCGTCATGATGTGCGGATCGCCCGCGCTGTACGTGACGTTCAGGTGGTCGATGTACATGCCGTCCTGGGTTCGCCGGAGCTCGATGTCGGTGCACGGGATCCAGGAATCTTCGATTGGGTTGTAGCCCTCGATATGCGTCACACTGAAGTGCAGACACGAGACGACGTGAATGAGCAGGAAGAGGACGATGCCGAAGATCAGCAGGCGCTGCTTGCTGTGTAGGTGGTGGATTTTGTCGAGCTCCTGGTAGTGGCCCCACGTTCGCCAGATCCTGAAGACATCAGCAGCATCCCGTTAGCATCCTCTCGTCTCGATCTGCGACAACACACTCTCTTGGCTTACCGCAGCAGGCGCGGGATCCGCATGATCGCGAAATGAACCGATGGAGCGAAGATCCAGTACGGGAAAGCGCAGACGACGTCAGCCAGGAACGTGCTGCGCAAGTACCGAGCTGCGCTCCTCGTCGGGTCGAGGATCTTCTCGGCGTCGTGCATGTACGAGAGGTTCAGGTTGACGTACACGTCGGCGAGAAGAGCGATATCGGCGAGCGTGTTTAGCGTGTGGATGTACCACGATGGTTTGTCGAAGAGCTCGAACGCCAGCTGAAGCGGGATCACTACCCAGTTCACAACCAGGACGATCTGCAAGAGCAAAACATACAAGATAGGTCAGATGAGTGTGTGTCTATCTCGGTTTCCTAAAGCAGAAACCGAGGTGATCCGCTCACCTGAAGAACAAGCAGCCACCACAGCCGCCGAGTGGACTCCGCTTCGATGCACTGCTTGAGCAGCAGCGACGACCACCACCGCTCGCTTTTCATCGCGCTCGACGACGTCGCGTATTGGTCGTAGAACACCTTGATCGAGTCCGAGCCTTTGCGCTTCTTGCCGGTCAGCACGCGCCGCATGAGCGGGATGGGCGATCCGGACGAAAGCGCAGACGCCCGCTTCTGGACTTGAGCCTTCTCTGGCAAGATGAGGATCGGCGTGACGGCGTTGCTCGTCTTCTTCCTGAAGATGCCGATGGCATCGTTCTGTATCATCTGGCTCAATTGCGCCGTGAAGACCGATCCTCGCCGCTGCTTGGGGTCCGACGGCGGCGCGTCGTCGCTTGGCAGAACCTGCGGGCCGAGGGCGTGAGCCGCAGCGGCGGCTTCGTCTTTTTGCGCCTTTTGCTCTTGGGCTTTCTCCAAGAACTGCGCCACCACGGTAGAGATCGACCGTGCCACTCGAGGGTACCCGTCCAGCACTTTCTCCGTGTGGAATCGCGAGAGCTTGTACAGCACGCAGTACGTTGTTGTCACGACAGTCGCCGTGCGCGGGCTGCTGGAGAAGAGCGAGAGCTCGCCAACAAAGTCGTTCTTGCGCAGCTCGCGGACTTTGCTCTTGCCGACGATCACGTCGAGGACGCCCGAGTGAATGATGTACATCGCGTCTCCAAAATCGCCGGCTTGAAAGAGGGTGCACTGGGCTGGCAGCGATATCCGCTCGAGCAGACTCGTTAGCGCGACGATAAACTCGTCCTTGCAGTCGGAGAACAGCGGCACTCTCGAGACTGTGTCTTTCATGAGCTCGATCTGGATGTCGGTGGCGATTGACGGACACAGCAACTTCATCACCTCGCGCTCGTTCGAGTCGGCGTCGGTGTAGTAGAGCTGTGTGTGAGCACGAAGGGAGTCAATCAGTCTTACAACAGCAGCAGCAAGAGACGAAGCAAGCGAGGTGAGCAATACGTACTCGCAGGTACTCAATGGCTTGCACTTGGAGACTCTCGCTCACTCGATGGAACTCGAGGATGTGCTTCAGCTGGTTGATGCGTCCCTCGGCGGCTTCCGTTTCGCCGCTTTCGCACTTGGAGAGCATGAAGAACGTCGCGCAGAGCGACGTGAAGATCGAGAAGCCGCAGAGAGCGACGAAGATCGTGAAGATGAACTCTGCGATCGAGTGCGGCAGCTCTCCTTCGAAGAGCCCCGAGAGAATCCCGAACGCCCAGAAGAGCGACATCAGGTACTTGCTTTGCGGCAATTGCTCGTGCTCCGGGACTCGTGGCAGCCAGTGGTTGTAGTGGTGCTCGTCGTACCCGAACGCAAAGCGCACGCACGCCACCGAGTGCGAGAGAAGAATGATGCCGACGACGAGCTTGGAGAGTTTGAGAACTTCAAAGTGCCTCGCGTACAGGTCGTCGAGGTTCGTGAGGTACTTCGGTAGCCTCCACAGCCGGAGGATCTTGGGCACTTCGAGGACCATCGGCGATACGGACAGGTGAAGAGGAAGCAGCGAGAACGGGACGATGCTCACGGCGTCCATCGCAAACTCGGCGGACTTGAGGTACTTCATCCGAGCTCGGCGCAGATCCTGGTGCACGTTCCCGTCTTCGTAGAAGCCGGTGTTGAGCTTCACATAGAAGTCCAGGAAGAACAGGATCTCGCAGACGTAGAAGACGATCACCTCGGGTGCCTCCTTCAGCGCTGCGTGGGGCTTGAATGTGAACATGAACGGGACGACGAAGAACTCGTAGACCACGCCAGCCAGCAGCACTTGGTGCCACGTTTTGATGAACCACGAGTGCGGGTCCAGCGCGTTCCGGACGTCCACCGAGAACATCTCGATCGAGGCTGCGCGCGGATTGAGCCCGCTCACGCGGAAGCTCTCGCGCAGGTTAGCGACGCGGTTCATTCTCGCAGGAAGGTTGAATACGCTCGCGATGACGACTGCGCTGCGGATTAATCGCTCGCTGCTCTTCGATGGCTCAGGACGGATGCTGGGCACGGAAAGAGCAGCGCTGGACGCTGCAGCGGTGCACGCTCAGCCCGATCGGTTCTCCGGTCGCTCGAGCGGACTTCTGCGTAAATGTCTTGACTCAAATTAGCCATTAGGCAGCGAAACGGACATTGGGAATAGCGCGCGCGCTTGGCAAAATGACGTCTACCACGTGCGATGCTCAAACGATGTCTGTCACATGAGACGATGATGTGAAGCCGAGTTCTCCCAGCTTCGCTGAAGCCGGCGGTGTGTGTACCAGCGTGTGGCGTGGGGTGTTTCCAGATTCGGAGGCCGTGCTTCGACGAAATGTTTCGATATGAGTTACCAAATCGAAATACCTCAAATGCACATGTCCTAAAGTTCATATGCACGAGGCTATTCACGAGCAGCCGAGGCACTCGCGAACACTTGCTGCTGGATGCTGCTGCTTGCTACGTCCTTCCTCGTCTTCAGAACGCCGGCGGCCGCTCGTTCTCGATCTCGCGCTGGAGAAGCAGCAGCAGCATGTTCTCCGAGACCCACTCTCTCTCTTGGGTATGCGCATCAGGATGCCGACCGCCTTGCTGTCCGTCACGATCAGCGCTCCGAACTTGCGGCTCGCGGTCTCGAACTTGTCAATCTCGAAGAGCCTGCGCCATCACGAGTCCGACACGTCATTCCATACGGAGCACTTGGTCGACGCCCCCGGCATCGTTGCTCTCTTCAAGATGGCCTGCAGACCCGTTTTGCACATCTTGA